>JPYR01000012.1:61881-95397 GCA_000775305.1 Belgica antarctica
AGTAATTCTCTGAAGCGCACAGCGTGACATTCCGCTCCAATCGTCCATTGAAGAATTCCGCCTCGAGTCGTCACTCCAACTCTCCAACTTTTAAGGGTTAATTTTGGTTTATCTTGCTGAACGGGCCGAAACTAAATTCCTTATCATAATCAAGATGCTTTCCTTTTATTTGGGGGATTGTAAACGTCTACTGGTTTTTGCTAGCCAAAATAAAGAAAGAAAATATACAGCGAAGAAGGAAAAACAAGCAGCAAATCTTCCAAAACTTTTGCTGCCAAAGTGACCCTAATTAGGCGATATTAAATAACACAAACCTACTCCGTAAAAGTGATTTCCTAAATAAGCTTGTGAACGTGTTGACTTTACTTTGATATTCCGTTACATCTAAGTTTGAATAAACAAGCAGCCAGCGGAACCATTCGACGAGGTTTTCATCGGTGCATTTCAAAGCGCTTTGATGTTCTCTCGATTCCTGTTGCAAATGGATTTTAATGAGTGGAACTCTTTCTGCTGCATTTTAAGATAACTGTCGCAAAGTTAAACAACTCTTTTTCACTGTCGCTTCAGTTTTAAGTGGCGGGAATGCTAATGGTGTAATTTTTCAGACTTTCCCTCTGTCCCTTCCACAACATTATAAACACAAACTAATTTACAATAATTATTCATGTTGCATTAAACACTGCTTCTGATAACGTTCAAAGACCACACAACGAGTGAACTCACAGAACGGCAAATAAGAAGGAGAACAACATAATTCCCGAAAATATTTATTTTCATGATTGCAACATTAAACACAAAATTCCAAAGCTTAACAGAGTTTAAAACGAACAAATAAACAGTACGAACCTAGTTTTCATCAATCGATAAAAAAAAATCCGCAACGATGGCAGTGACTGCTAGCATCATGCATGTACATGCACTTCATTGTCAGCGGAAAAGTCGATAAAAAGTTCAAAATTTTTAGTAGGAAACTCATCCGAGAACGATTAATCCTTGCAAGTGTGTCATTCGATTTCGATTTTATTGAATTTATAAAACAATAAGATATAGACACAGAGTCGCCGAAAAAGTCATCTCGAAAAGAGCTTTCAAGTCTGTCTGCAAAACAATCTGCTGCAATGGCGCCATTTTCACACTCAAATGGAATTTTTTATTAAGCTGGTTTTATTTTTATAGCTACGACATTAGCAAGGAAAATTGGGTCACAAAACTTGAGAAATATTCGCGTTTCTAGCCCTCTTCAGACTGAGTGCAAATAGATGACGCTTGTTGATAATTTGCATCACAAACCAATCCAATGTTCTACAACTGCGAACAAGTTTGACTAATTCCTTAATTAAAGCTTTAAATCAACAGCCGTGAATATACCGAGTTCTTTTGATGCTGGCTTCGCAATTCGTTTGATCCTTTCGCGCATTCGACGTCACATTTACCGATGTGTCAAGTGATGTAATTGATGACAGCAATTTGTCAGCAGAACGCATCGAAACCGATATTATCATGACTCGATTCCCAATATCAATTTTCGTCCCGCTCAAATCGTTTGAATTATAATAGTTGCTTATTCAAACACGACGCCCATCTGAAAATAGCCTGCCACGAAATTCCCAACTTGCATTTTGCTATGCTGGAAAGCCGTGGATGGATTTTGTTATTAAATTTAGTGGCGAGGGCTTCTGATGTGTTGTTTGCGATTTGCATATCAAATAAATGGCCGATATGTTATGCATTTTGTTAGATTACTGGCAGGCAGAAATCAAATTGTCTCCAGTAAGTCGTTGCTTTGGCACCGAATTTATGATTCGAGCTAAATTTAGAATGTGTTCAGCCACGGTTAGAACTCAGTAGGGAAAACTTCAACCTGACAGTTTCGGAAAAACTCCTGAAAAACTTTATTCAAAACGTTACCATCGTTAGAACGGAAATGTTCAATTTTTAGCTTCCACAATGAACTCAATTATGCAGGAAAGTTTGGTTTTGACACTGTTCCCTCAACAGTTTCCATTAAAAAGTCAAACGAAACACTTAAAGCGCTGAAAATTTTTCCAAATAATTACCAAAATTGATTTTCCGTGCTTTCGCTTGAAATAAAACATTTAAAGTATGTCCACAGTCCAATTTGTTTTAATTTTCCGTCAGTTTTCATTTCATTTATTCATCTTTTATTTCTCATCATATACGTTAAAATTAATTAATTTAACACTACCTATGGTAATATGTACAGAAATTTTCATGCATGATGTGCTTTCAACTTTTTGATCATGTCATGCACGACGATTTCCAAACGGGCGTATCTTTTGCTCTCAGTTTTCATCCTTTTTTCGGACACATTTCAAATCTAGGGTGAAATGATAGGCCTCAAATTATAATCTCTGGTCTTTAAATTAGATGTTTAAGGAACATGATTTAAAGCCGAATACTCAATCGTCTGGATTTGATCTGATCCTTTAATTAATATATTCTCACTTTTAATGACGCTAATGACGTTTCGCCGAAGCAATCAACCAGAGAGAACACATGTCGATGCCACTTAGGCCGTTTGAGACTGTCAAACCGAAGTTTTGTTGTATTCGTGATTTTTGGGTCGTAAAAAGTTACTTCCGGGAAGTTTCGACTCAGCCTGTGGAGGCGTTTTATGGGCCCTTGTTTAACTTTGTTGAGTTTCACATGGAAATCATCGAGTTTGCTTCTTCGTTCCTTTGCGTTCTTTATCTGAGAGTATATCGCGTTTTCTTTTTAATTATTTTCACGCCATTATAGCTGGCTGCTTATGAACATTTTCTGAGCGTTTTTCATTTTGTTTTCGGGAGAATATTCTCAAAGCGGTAGTAACGTTAATATAAATGCTTTGTTTCCATTTTCAAACAGAAAAAAATGTTGAGGCGCGTAACTCAAAAAGCGGATTATGAGGCGAACGGTTTCCGGCAGAAAATCTGCTTAACAAAATGCGTGGTGTCTGGGCTGTCACTTTTGACTAAATTTGCTTGTTTTTGAACACGAAGAACGAATTTCTGTAGACAATTTTCACTTTCTGACACTCCAGCACCACATATGTCACCGATAAGATATTCCAGGCGAGCACATTTCGCCCCATAATCACACAAATGCCTTTTCGGCAAACAGCAACTTGGTTTCTTGCATAATTGATTGTTATTAAACTTGATTTAATTGATTATTTGTTCTACAAATCGCTTCTCTCCACTTTCTTGTTCGATAACGTTTCATATTTTTTTCAGTGTTGCTTTAATATCAAATACATTTTCATCTAATTTTGTAGGTCTGACGTTGAATAACATAAAATTGTTTCTTTTTACTTGCAAAGCATTGTTTCATGTCCCTTGCAATTTCCTTCCATGTGTTTTCACTGACAACCACATTTTCGCTATGACACCTTAGAGAAAGCTATTACTGCTTATAAATATTAAATTTACAAGTCACACAGCATTGCTGCTGAAATCGATGGAGTCGGCAGAGTCCCATTGTGTAAACATTGTTGCAATATTTTGATATGTCCTCGCACTGGGAAGCTGTGGAAAGGAGATAGAAACGTTAGAGCGGAGTCAGGTTAGCAAAACAAAGACAACTCACGATCAGCGACGCTGCTGCAAGGTGTCCCGCTACACGGCTTCATAACAGCTGGTCTCGGTTGATTGTTACATGCATTTCCAGCTGACTTTCTTGTTCCATACCAGACACACTGCAACAGTCTATATCGTGTACCCTTGCCACTGCACGGAGCGTTACACTGTGAATTTAAATAACACATGCATGAAAAACAAGCGGGAATTTCGATGGGCGCGAAGCAGAGAATGGGGAGATACAGCAGGTAAAAATATGCTGCCATGAATTATTCAACAATTGGAACCAACACTCACCTCTGACCAACTCTCCACACGCCAGACACCTTTACAAAGTTCATTGTAACACTCCTGTTTAGTTGTGGGCTTTTCGCTTTCATCGCATTTGTCACTGACAGTTTCATTGCCGAAAGCACAGCTAACATCTCGCTTTTGCAGCGCCGTATGCCATGCAAAGCACTTTGATTTCTGACACGGCGACCAATCAGTTGACGTCCATTTCGGGCACTCGATGTTGCCGCATTTCTCAACCGTCTCGGGCGCTTCTAATCCGGCGTCTTCGCACAAAATATTGTCCACGTTCTTTGTGGTGTTTTTTATTCGAACCATACAGTGAACCGAACGGAGCTGGTTAAAAATGAGAGAGCATTGAATGATTGATGATTACAACCAGAGATTTCCTACTAAGCGCAGCCATTACTCACTCGATATCCACTGTCGTTAGAGCCACATGTTTGAGAGCAAGCGGACCACGGCCCAACATAATATTCAAAATCTATGCCATCTGTTATGTCTTTCTCCAGCAACTTTGGGGAGCTTTGTCGCATGGCATGTGGATCATCTTGTTCCGCCCGCTCACCTGACTCGACGGTGTACTTCAGATGCTGCTCCATCAACATTTGGTGGCCCTTGGAGTTGCTAAACGCCTGAAATGGCCATAGAAACTGGACGAAGAAGAACAAACAAGTCTTTTAGTGAATTTGATTTTGTGGAACAAACTAAAAACTACGACAAAAACGGGAGACTTTTTGCAGACTACCAACTTTGTGGCACAAAAATCTGACCAGTGTCATTCCCAAGGAAACATAAAAATGACCAATTTGTCTGTGTTTGATAAACTCTCAAGTCTCATAAAAACTTTTTTCATGGCGCACACAAGCATGCTCGATAAATGTTCGGATAAATGTCCCCGAACAATGTGTCCCAATGAATTGGACGGAACTAACAACAATCTAATGCCAATTAAGTGGAAACTATAAATAATTTAAACGAATTTTGTGTTTGCAGAGAGTGAATAGAAGAAGGACAAAAAAAATCGAACAAAAGTTAATGCCGTCATCTAACCGAGTGGTGCTCGAAACTAAACACACATGATAATTATCATCAATATGTCATCGGTCGGAACACGAGCCCGAGGCATATTGTGAAAAACAATATTTTCGAGCAATGCTTCCATCCTTGGCCGACCGCGCAGAGGTTTATTGCACAGAAACGAAAAATAGAATTTAGGTGGACACAATCAATAAAAATTGAAAATTTACCTATTAATGTGCATTGTGTGTTATGTTTGTGTTTGTTTTGATTCCCCGAGTTTGAGTTTACCGGTAAATTTTTAGTTAAAATAATTATAGAATAATAAAATGAGAGAGAAAGATACAATGCATAAATCATTTAAGAGCGGAGATGGATGGAAAAAGCACAGTCTGAACCGGGGACCTTTCATAAATCGCGTCACAAGCGGAAGGATAATTCAACGATAGTTAAGGAAGGTTAATTGGAAGTCCGACGAAGATTGATTATTTTGATTATTTATTCAGACATGAACGACCCTTTGCGGAGTCTCCGAGGTGACTGACATCCGGAAAAGCCTTTCGAGATAATTGGATTTCCGATTGCCGGACGCATGAAGCACGATGGTCAACATACGAAATTGCTTCTCTCGGAGATCCTGCCAACTTAATGACACGTAATTATGTTGATTGTCTGTAAATAGAGTTTCAATGTCGGTCGAGTGTGCTGGATTGTTAAAGCAAACTGATTTTCATGTGTTGCAGTTCAGCCTGTCCCAAAAACGGAACACTCAACTAGGCAACAATGACTTTTTCATGATGTGTGAATGTTTAATGATAGCACTTTTGTCTATTAATTCAATGTTTATGTTTTTTTTGTTATTTTGTCTTCCTTTTTCCCATTTGTGTGGATTGTGTGAATTTGACGCCCACGAAGCAGCCAGAGAGGGAGACTGAGTCAACAATGGAGTGAAAAAGCTTTTTCGGAAGTTTATGCTCGAGTACAGTTCTAACGGTGGCCTTAAGGGCGTTTTTAGATTTGAGATCGTGTGGAAAGTCAAGCTTCAGTTTCACTTTGGAAATACATTTCCATATCAGTTCTCGGTTTTTCTCAACCTGAACGAAATTCCACCCTGAACAAGCACACAATCTGTTCCTAGTGTGTGTAAACAAGCCGATGCGATGGTAAATATGTTGTGCAAACATAGATTTCATTATTTTAATTTTGCTTCCATTTGAAGCATGTTGCGATTTAACACATGAAGCAGCAAGAAAAAAGCTTTTGCATTTTAATGAGCTGCTTATCACCGGTTGACATTTTATTGTAACAAAAGTCGGACGACAACGAGAACCGTCCAACGGTAATAAGCAAAAGTTTTTGCTGCACTCCTTAAATGCACATTCAAGGAAATCTCCGAAGCCCGTAAATGTTTAATTTAAATATTCATGAAGACTTCGAGTAAACGTGTAGGAAAGAGCTTTCTTTCGAGAATTTGCATTTTACATTTCCATTCGATTCATATTGCACTTAGATATGTTTGTTAAAAATCCAGGAAAAGGGCAAAGAATAAGTTTTAAATATTCAATGGAATGGATTGTTGAATTCTGCAAAAGCTCCATTTCCAAGCAAAAACGGAGAAAAATAACAGAAAGTGGCTTTGTCGAGAGACAATAAATTCAACGTCAAAGCTGTTTCTCATAACTTCGTAGGGTGAGATATTCTGCAAAATTAATTTAATGCATTTGTGGTTTACATCATGTTGCTGCTAAAAAATGAATGAATCAAAAGGAAAACCAAACAAATAACAATCATTTAGGCATGCTGAGTACTGCTACGATGGATTGAATGGAAGTCAAAAGGTTAATAAAAGGTGGAATCACCATGAAATATGCACACAAGAAACCCAAAAATAATGTTTCTCTTCGAACAAGCATCGGTGATGTAAAAGTGAAGCAAGCAAAAATAAAAAAAATAACGAAGATGTGCGGGGTGGGCAGTCAAGTTGATTATCTCACCTGCAAACTAGCCAACAAAGTCTCTAAATGGGGCAACATTGGAAGATTCCGACTGCCCGAGCTCGTCGATGTCGGCGTCAGGGATGAGCTGTCTGAGTGAGTCATTTGCGAATGAGACTGTAATGGGTCCTTAATTTGTGCAGTAAGGTCATTTGTACAGCAAACCAGACACACGATTCCGTTTTAGTTTTAATTGTTTTTAGCAATAGCAGCGCGCGGGCACAAATTAATTTGAATTTCAGTTTTTTTAATTAAATCAATCAATGGCAGCATAAACACGAGAAAAAGAGTAGAAAGAAAAAAGGGAAAATGAGAAAACAAATTACATGGTGGAGTGAAGCTGTGAAGCATCCAGAAGTCAGAGAAGGTGGGGGCGAGAGAGAAGTAAACTACAGATGCTTCAAGGATTATGTCAATTATTGCAGCTTATTTTAATTAATCTAGCTCGAGATAAAGCGAGAGAGAGCGAAGAAGAACAACACGCTACCTCTTCTTGGCTCGGATGTCCGTCCACGTCAACCGGATTGTCATTGACTCGCTGCTTGTTTCGCTGTCGCTGTCTTTGTCTTGTTCTCAGAGCGGTGCTGTCAAACGAGAGAAAGAAACGGTTACAGTCGAATACACGTGTTCGGGCTGCACCCAGCGAGATGAAAAAAAATTAATTTCCATTTTCTTACCTCGAGTTCCGACCGTGATCCGACGACTGAGGTGAATCGCTGTATTTAATTTTGCCACCTGAAATATTTGTGTATGTTTTTCGGTTGTCGTGAGAGAGTGAGGGAAAAACAAGAAGACGGAATGAAGAAAAAAAAACAATTTCAATCTGATGTTGACTTAATTGAATTTCAGCGTAAATACGTACTCGGGTCTCTACCTCTATCGTTTGTCTCTTCGCTTGATGGGAATTCACCGCTTTTGGGTTTTATGGTTAATGTGATATCCGCTACCGAAAGACCTGCATGACATGTATAAACTCCGGCGTCTTTGAACGTTACATCGAGAATTCGCAAGGCGCCCTTCTTTGAAACCTTGTATTTGCGTGTCTTCGGCAAATAGTTGTGATCTTTGCTCCACTTTATCTTGGTTCGGTTGTACTTCTTCACGGGGCATTTGATTTTGACCTGCGTTCCGTAAAATATTGTTGCGGCACCGCCAACTTTCAAGCTGATTTTCTTCATGTTCGGGTCGTGTTGGATATACTTGGATTCACTAATGGAAATCGTCGGGCGGTCGTCTTCTGGCGCGCAGGGTTTCGTGTTGCAAATTTTCTTATCAGGCGGCTTTAGACCGGGACACATCGAGTCCAGGCGGCCAACTTTGTGGTCTTGCGCCATCGTTTGCTTGCAAAGGGCCGTTCGGTTTTTGTGCCCGTGTCCACAGGGCTTTGAACATCGAGACCACTCACCGACTTCCCACCGGGCTGGACAATCGAGAACGTTGCAATATTGTCGGTCTGGTGGTGGCGGGTGTGGGCACATACTGTTCGGAACTGAATGATAATATTAGGATTAATGAAAACGTTGGTTTAATGGAATTCGCCTAATTGGGCGGAGAAAGGTGGCGGACTGATAACTATTTATGAAACCTAAGGGCATTTCTTGAAGGTAAGCGGAGAGTTATTTGAAATTTATGTTTTACACATCAGGAAAGTGGAACAATTGCATAACCACATGGATTCTATTTTTAAACAGCAATTTAAATCGAGTATTTATCAGCCCGCGACCCTATTTTACAAACTGCAACGCTTGTGCCCGACTGTTACAAATACAAAATGCGTTTTAAAGTCAAACGCAACTTACCAATCATCGTGTTTTCGCCACCTCTCGTAACTTCGTGAATGCAATTAATTTCTCGTGTTTTTATTCCGATTCCACATGATTTTGTGCACGGCGAGTAATCGGAATAGTTCCACCGGGGCGGACACGGGATATCGTTGCAGGTACGAATGCGATTCTCGGGCTTCGTTTCGGGTGAGCACAGGTAAGGAGAAACCACTTTTCCTGTATCATCGCGGACGCAATTGATGATGAGTTCTTCCACTCCGCCCAGGCACGAGGCACTGCAGCTGGTGTAGCCTTCGTCGCGCCATGAATAGGACTTCCCGGGAACAGCAGCTTGGACTTTTATTTGATCGTTATTGAGCCGGTCTCTATTGCCTGTCCGATATGAATCATCGTAGCCACCGTAGGCGTACGAACAAGGCTCCATAAAGCATCGCTCGTAATCATCTGACGGCTTGATTGCGTGACATTTGCTATCATCGATGGTAGCCACAATCTTCGAGAACTCCAAAAATATTTTGCACTCGTATTTTCGAATGCGAATGCCTTCGCCGCACGTCACGGAGCATGGACCGAAATCTCCCGCTATGAACCTGCGAAGGAATTCAATTTCACCACATTAAATCACGATGATAATCTTGAGGTACGAAATTGAAAATTATTCTACAAATTGAATCAAATAGATTTTGTTGTCTGAAGAGCTGCCTGCCTGTCGGTACTCAACGTTCGGTGGGTGGAAACGAATCACTGAATGTAGCGCATACCCAAATCACAAACAATAATCAGCCGCCTGATTGAAATATCGCTTGATGCCTTTCGACAACGAGCGTACGTACGATGGATAAAAACATAATTTAATGATGCATCATCATCATGCACGGTTATGGAGATACGATCTGCTTCTTGATTCAATAAAAAGTGATTTTATGCAACGGTATGTTGCTTGCAATAATTTTATAAGAGCGAACCGAGTGATATGGCTGCAAATATCTTTCCATCATTTTTTCACGAAGCATCCCAGATTTATGCTCATGGTTGAGCAACAACAAAAAATGCCGTCCTATTGTTCCAGCTCGGAATTGAATTATTCATTTATTTGTTTCTCTGTGTGTTAAAAAAGCCAAAACAATGTTGTGAATAAACAAAAGTGTAACGAGATTCAAGCACCCAAGTGGATTGGAGCTTCTTTCACTCTCAATCCAGTCAGAGACTCAAACAACATATATATTCGGTGAGAAAAAATATCATGCTTAAATAAACCCACGATTTTTTCGCTGACGAGATAAATTGGGGACAAAATCTGCCTACACAGGGAGTTCTCGGTGCGTTGTCGATTTTTTGTGTGCGAGTGAACTTCTTCTCAATGTCATCTCGCACACTCAGCGGGAAAATATAATATGTGAGTACACAAGCATACGAGCTCGCGTGCTTTAAAAACACGACCGAATAAAAGCTTATTCCGATAATATTTCATGTGACATCGAGAGTCTCTGTCATAAATTTCGCAAGTCTCCGTCAAATATATCAATAAATATTCAAATTTTCGCTACGGAGAAGCTCAAAAGCCGCGCGACTGATAAAGTATGTTCGAGTTGGAAGAAATGCATGAAACTTTTCTATTTATATTATGATGGATGGTTCATGGATGGTTGTCAAGGCACAACAGAACAAACAATGGAAGTGGAAAGGCAGGAAAATCACGAAAATTCTCCAGAATTGAGCGATTGAAAACAAATTTTCATACACATTCGATTGCTTTCCCTTCTCCGAAAAGCTCAAATTGACTTCCGTGATCGTGAAAAGTCTGAGTGAAAGTTTACGTCATGAAAATTGGATTAGAAGCGTACACTGAGCACTCTATGATGTATGAGACTTTCGATATCCGAGTTCTCAAAAGCACTTGCCACACTTTGATTTCGATTTTGTTGTGGAAATTGGATATTCAGTGACTGAAAGAGACGATTGAGAGGGTTTTGACGCAAATCAAAGTGTCAATAGGGAAAGCAATTTCGCGGTTTAATCGATCGTCACTCCAATTTTGGCCAACTGGCCGCATTGCTGAAGGTTAAGAGTGAATTTTGATTGATTTTCAGATCGTATATGCCTTGGATTAGGTGTCTGTGGAGACGACGGCATAACTAAGTCATTAATGAAGTTACAAACGAATTAATTGTGTATTCAGTACCACTTAAAGTGGCATTACTTATTTAAATGAGACAATTATCTGGTAATAAAAGCATGTTCCCGATGGGCATTGTGGCGGTGTTTTCAATGGCAGTCTTCAGCGCACCTGAGGAGCACTGTGTTTGACTTCACAAAACGTCATTCACAGGAGTGGTTCCATTGAACAACTTTCGACGTATTTATATCTATATCAAGAACAGCAGCTTAACAGAAAATCCATTATTGAGCGCACAATAAATATCAATCTCGAATTTTTTGCGTCTTTTCCACCCACAATTTTCATATTCTAAGTTGGTTCCAATTCACAATAAAATCGATTCGAAGTGATGTCATATGCAAAACCACAAGAGGTGCTCGTCGATTTCTTTATTTTCCGCTTCTTTTCTTGACGATTCGAATCGAAAGTACAATCGGAAGTTTAACTTAAACCGAGGAAATTTTCCTAACGTTTAATTGATTTTCCTTTGGCAGAGCTGAGAGGGGCTGGGTGAGAGTCAGCAGAAGGCAAGGAAGCATTAAACCTTGCTTCCTTCGAGCGGGGCACATAAAAAACGTGAACAACACATGAACGAATCAATCACCGAGACTAAAACGAACGGAATTTCAAAAAAGCTTGAAATTCTATTGATGAAAAATACAAATCGGAAACGTATTCATGACTGAATGGATATCACAGAAAAGCCAGAACTTTTTGAAGTGGTATTTTAGAAATTGAATTTCGGTATCGATTCGATAATGATACTTACGTTGGCTCGTTAGGCGCATTTGGGTCAACGAGACGTTCCGCTCGAGGGATACGGTATTGATAAGCCATCGGAATTTTTCGGCTGCGTTCTATTGGATCGTCTCCCTGCATGTCCAAGTCGTCGTCATCCTCCTCTGTCTCGTCGTCGTCGTCAAGCTGCATCGATTTGGAAGCTAATTTTGAGTTTTTTCGTCGACCGTCATTTTCCTCTTCCGTTACATCATCCAAGTTTTTATCCAAATTGGCTTCGTTTGGACTGTCGCTTGGAGGGATTTCTTGGTACTCGGTAGTCGGAAAGTCGCTGGTGCACGAGATTCCCGTTGAGCAGCTTTGCACAGTTTCTGGGCGAGTGGCGGGATCGCATTGTGTATTGTGCGCTCCGTGGATATCGACGCACTCGAGGGATCGGATTTGAACGCCAGTGCCACAGGATGAAGAACACTTGAATAAGAAAAGAGCAAGGTATTCATTAAAAATTGCAACGTATTCATTAAAAAAAGCTTTCTTTGAATGAATCTTAACAAATTTCACGCAGCTTTTCAACCATTTTCCATTTTCTTTTCACGAATCGCCAAGAAACTTCGTATCAATTAATTCAAGTTTCCATACAAAAAGTTGAGAAAGCTTCGGACAAAAGATTCAACTGCTCCAGTAAATCGCAAAGCCGTGAACTACAACTTCAACAGATTCTCCTTAAAATGAAGATTTGCGGTTATTTCAACTTCAAAGCGACATTCAAGGACTTCAAGACCGTCTTCGATAATTGTAAATCTTAAAGTGTATTCTCAACGTTCTCGGCGCGTTGTTTGCAGACAAAGTTTGCTTGTGCGATGAAAAGTTTCTCTTTAACAGCGAGCACACGTCAAAATATTTGCTAAGCGAATGTTGATAAACTCTTATCATGAAGAAATTTTAAACTTAAGTGTCAGCGTTGCTTTAATAGCAGCTGTTGTTAAAGAAGCTTTCGATTGAAAATTTATTTTCGTGGAATCATAATGCAATCAAATTAGGCCGCACGAAGATTTAATTGGATCAACTCACCCCTGACCACTCGGTGACTTGCCACTTGGGACACTCGTGTGTATTGCAGACTTCTTGGACCTTTGGGCGAAGATTGCTGCAGGCGTCGTCGGGAACGCGGTGGCGAGCGCCATTGCTTTCTTCCGCACACACCACGAGGCGTTCCCTCACTCCGTTTCCGCACACTTTGCTACAAGGTCCCCATTCATCCGAAATCCATCTGTCAATTTAAATTTTTTCAAGTTCGAATTGTGTATTATTCCGGGATATTTACTTGGGCGGGCAGGCGTGCGTGTTACACTGCACAACAGTCGATTCAGGACGTGAAGCGGAATTGCAAAGTGATTCTTCAACGTCAGCGCCAGTTAAACGATTTTTGCACGTCGGCACTGCCATCTTGTAACCTTTTCGAAGCGCGGAAAGGGGAGAGAAAGAAAAAAGTTCAAGAGTGAATGTGATGAATTGATTTACTCGTGATTGAAATGTTTTCGCATTTGAAGCCATTCGCTTCGAGCCGTTCGCTTATTACCTCCTCCACAAGTCACCGAGCACACTGACATGCCAGCAATCTCGAAGTGATAAAGTGGCTGCGTACAAGTGGAACCATCACCGCCACATACCTGAGTTGGGGGAGAAAGCAGTGACGTTAGAACATTTTTCTATGCTGTAACCATTCGGCAGTTACACACTCGTGGTGTATAGAAAATATATTCACGTTGTATATGAAAAAAATTAACAAACCCCGCATGAATCAATCTTCTTCGTTGATCCAATCCGAAGATCACATCCAACTCGCTGCAATCAAGCACGCAAATGTTAGTGGCAGAAGCGTCGGGCGAAAGCCAGTCAGGTGAAAAGAGAGTCGAGTGTCGCAAAATGAAATCATGAAAAGATATTATTATTCAAATGAAGTGACTTGTTTTTTATCATGGACTGAGGAGAATTCTTTCTGCCTCTGCTTCCATTCATTTATCCGCCCGCTTCGCTTCATTCTTTTTGAGGATGTCACATGTGTATAAAAGGCATAAAATTTGAATGAGCTTCTTTTATTCATACGATGATATCGGATAGGGATAGATAATGTAAGTGGTGTTCTTCAAAACGGGAGAGGGAAGATTTTTTGTTTGTTCGTTTGAAGTGTTCTTATATTCCTATAGACACTCGAGGGCTTTTCTTCGGTTTATTTTTCACCTGAAATCATTTTCATGATGCTAAACTTCTAAGATCATACGGGAAATTTTCCCTGACGAGAGTGCCTCAATGGCTGTATAGATTTCTCAATTGTGAAATTTGCTTTATGCACATTAAAAGAGCTTTAAAACAAAAAAATTGTCGAAAAGGGTGAGGCGAGAGGGGCGGATGTGTTGTTTCAGAATGAAGGATCGTTTTAAAAAGTAAATCAGATCCATAGATAGCATTAATCTAGATGTAGAGTCAATTAAGATGGGTCAACCATATGCCAGGTTGTAAAACTTCAGGATAGTAAATGGAGAGAAGTCATACGTAAAGGCAGTCTTTTAATGATTAACGGTCCCATGAATAACTTACCTGACATTTGCCTTGGATACACATATCTAAGCTGCCAGGCCGGCATCTCGTCCCATCTTGTACCCGATTGGTCAGCTGTACAATGACGCTCGTTTCCTCGGAATCCTCGTCCGACTCATCTTGATTCTCCTCTGCCAGTTTCTCGTTTCGCAAATGCTCAGGTCGACCCCTGCAGAATATTTTTCATATTTTTCGTTAAAAGTTATCAAGAGTGAAATCAAACAAATTATGAAAATCTTTTCTCTCGAGACTTGAAACAGGAACGAACAAGAGATGAAACAGACTGCGAGTCAAAAAAACTTTTCTGGTTGAATAATTATGTGAAAGGTAGACGAGTTTCTTCTTCTCGTCTTCTGTCTCGTGAAAATCGGAGCTTTCCGTGGAACAAATGTTCTGAGCTTCGTAGAGAACAAATATTTCCAGCATTGTTTGTCGTCATGAAAAAATTGTTGATACAGAAAAGTTTTCTAAGTTCTCATGGAAACGCCAAAGTTTTTGTCTCTGGAAGCTCAACTTGGAACAGCAACATTGTTCGCAGTTGATGTCATTGAGATGAGACACTCTTTGTTTAGGCACACGAGCTTGAACGTCAACGAAGACACTCCACTGAATAAGGCAACCCCGAAAGGCAAATGAAAAATTCTGAAGTTTAAAACAAAAAGTATAACGCTAAACGAGCGAGACGGCGTATCAGCGTTGATTTTAAATTAACTAAGAGAGAAAATTTGTGAAAATTACCTGCAGGTTAGGGCACAAGGCTCCGAGTAGTCGTAGTGTGGCTTCCATACAAATAAAGCACCGTCATATGGGACGTCGTTGAAAGCTGCGCATTGTTGAGCCCGGAAGTCCTGCTGGTCGGGACATGCCTGCATATTACAAATTCTATACCGAACTGACTCTCCCCTACAGCCTGAAGGCGAATGGCAACGTCTTAACTGAAAAGCAACGCCACCGTCGCATGTGCGAGAACACGTTGAGAAGTCTGACCAGCCAGACCAGCCTATTTTGTGATTGCCACCGCCACTCGGCCGGTGCTTTTGTATTTCGTCATTTTCAAATTCTTTATTCTCTTCATGAAATGATGCTGATGATGATTTCGTCTTGGAGACATCACTATTACTATGGTTTGTGTTTATAAAAGTAAATAGTACGCCCTGGAAGAAGAACAAACAGAGAAAGAAGCAATTCAAGCATTAAAAAACTTTTTTGACGGAAGTTGTCGAGTCAAGGATGCTGAAGTTGTGACGTTTGCTAAGCAGTCGACATATGAGTCAGGACAAATAAAGCCACAACAGATGGACGGCTTGCGTTACACGACCTTCGATGTGCGATCATAAATCTCAACAGCCTAACTATCCGAGACCCTAGACGCACGAGAGAGACGAGATCGATCACTTCACGAAAGTTCGTAGGACACGGATAACTAAAAGTCAATTCGAGACTCAATTATTGCTTTCGCTTTCTTCCGCTAGCTACAAATCAAGAAAGCAAAACAACCAACAAACTTTTCAGTTTATTCATTATTAATTTGGTGTATGAATAAAACGTCAAGTTTGCGCAGAGCATAATACTGATGTTGAACTAATTGAATAATGCGAAAGTTGCTGCCTTCCCGTCTCTCTCGGCGTCCTTTTCACCCTTCCCGAAATCAGACGAAATAAACAATATCACGCTGTTAGATTGCTAAAATGGTTGCCTGGATTAATTAATTATTAATTCCTAAGTATTGATTTACAGTCAGTAAAGTAAAACAAATGAAGTTGGAACAGCACAGCGATCGGAAAAAGGTAACGAAAAAAATATACAAAGTCAATATTTGGCTGTCGGAGGTAAATTAAAAACTTGAATTCGTCGAGTAAGCATTTTTACGGCTTCTTTTGTTCTTCGGCAAATTGCGCTGAATAATCCAGGTCTGGTGGGTGGCAATTAGGGATTTTATGTTTATGTCCCGGCCTTACAACTGAAATCACATTACACGGAAGAATTGCTGCGTTTTTTCTGCTAATATGTCAAACGTCACTGAACGACGGAGCAGAAAATCTTTTGACAGTGATATCAATGAACTTGACAATATATTTTAGAACCTCCACAACAATTTCAACTCCATACGGATTACCCTAACTCAATGCCATTCTTCGTCTTCCCTCTTAGGCATTTAGCAGTGGTTTTCTCAACTCTGTCAATCTCAACCAGCATTTAAAGTGTTTTGAGACGAAAGCAAACAATTTGGGAATCAAACAAAAACAAAGGGAGAAGTAGAGTTGGAAGTGTTTGCTGAAACCATTCAGTTGTAAAGAGATATGTTGATGCAGCACAAACAATATTCACATAACATTGAAACTAAACTCACCAGGTACAATAATAAATGCACAAATTCCATTTTTCATCCGTTGAAATATTTCATTGTTTCAGAATTGCTGATTATTATCTGGAAATAAATGATGGAAAAGGGATAAATATATGCAATCGTTAATCATAAATTATCTTGATGCTTGGAAAATGAAAAGTTACACAGTTTCGAAAGTTTATGGTGAAATTAATGATTTGTTGTGAGAATAAACTTCTTGGTGATTACTTTTTAAATATGTTCTCAGTTCAGAAAAGTGTTTTCTCGTGTTTCAGCAATTTCGAGATATTTTTAGCAAAAAAAGATGAAAGGGACGGTTGGATATAGCGTCACTCAACAGATGTTGATGCTGAGAGTTCGATTCAGTAGTTTGCAACCTTTTTAACGCGGCACATAAGTATGCTACCTAAGAAATCATATCTTGACCAAATTTCTTGATTTGTAAACCGATATTAGAGAAGCTATCAAGTTTTGACTTAAAAACTGGCTTCTCAGAACTAGTGTGCAGTAAAGCAACAAAAAGTTTCACACCACTGGCTTAATTTAAACTATATTTGTTCATATCTACAACTCAAAATTCTATCTTCTGCTTCGAATATGTTTCGAAAATGTTTAAAACATTTCGTTTTACAGCCCAACTGGATTGCAACCTTATTACCAAATTAATTCAAATGATAAAATCAACATTCTCAGTCTTTTCATGTCCACCGAAAATGTCCAAACGAATCTGAAGTGGAAAAAAGCCAACCAAAATTGCATAACCACATGGATTCTATTTTTAAAAGCGTTTCATGGACGTTTCTCATAAACGTCTGAAGTGTTGGGGGAAACACTAATGGTTATTCCTTTGCATAATCTAATCAAAAAGTGTTGACGAAAGTGTCATTAAACATATTCACGCTGTTATAAAGCGTAAAATCGTTGCAGCAACCTCGGAGCTGCTTTCTCACTTTTCACTCGCTGCTCAAAACGAACTCAAATCGAGAGAAGGTGTCGACCATAAATCATTCTAGGTAAAGTAGTTGCCTTTTTATTCAATTTACGGCAAGCAGGAACAGAGAACTCTTCCGACATGGCCTTCTCGACTCGAAGTCAATCGTAGACAGGCAGGCTTTATGTGCTTTTGCTGTGGAAACGAAAAAAGTGCGTGTTCAAAGCCCATTCAGTTTGGGAGACTTATGAAAAATTTTGTTGAAGCATGGCTGGTTGTCAAGTTAATTTCTCTTTTTCCTGTGCCTTTTCAACAAAAGTGGCGTATTAACGGGTAAACCAAACTATATACTTGAACTTTATGGAATAACAATTTTTACTGCCTTCCCTTTGCGCTTTCTCTTTTACGAACAAATTCATTATCGAAGTTAAACACATCCTGCGGAATTCATACACAATTTATCAATAATATTAAAATTATTTACGTAACGTAACGACATTTTGGAAACTTTTCGCTTCGTTTTCGCAACACGCTTCTAGTTAATGATAAGCGAGTTTTCTCGTCTAATCAAATATTCAACGCGGATTCAATTTTTAAGCAATTTGTATCTCGTTTATGCGACACAAACAAACAAAATAATTTTCATTATTATCAGTTGGGTTGAATAGTGACATCATTGAAACGACTTATCGACACACGATATGGAACAAAAATTATCGAAAACCTGAGTTTATGATAATTGACAAGGTGAAAATAACAAAAGAATATGATAATTTGAGGGAAAATTATGTCGTTGAATTATTAATCGCAATGGTAAACGGGATAAGAACGGGAATTTTGTCAAAGTTTTGTTTTCATAAAGCAAACAATTTTGATTAGCTTCTTCCATTTCTGTTTTCCACCTTTTAAAAGAAACTGTGTTCTTTTGTTTGTTTAACTACTACTGTTTAACTTAGCCTAAAGTACTAGGATAAGTGTTTCACTAATGAATTTGTTGACAAAATTTCAACTTAGAAATTAGTCTTTCAATCTGATTTTAATTTGGAGTTGGTACAATTAGGGCACAATTGCAGGAAATTCAAGATTTAACTATGCATAAAAATATAAATTTGTCAGTTTTTAAGGATTTAAACAGTTTGTATTTGTATTTCAAGCAAAATTTGTGTTGATGCAGTAACTTCACCTATTATTGAGAAGTTATAAGCAAAAAGAACATTCTTCAAAAGTCTTTTCTGCCTTTTAAAAAAGTTTCAATTTGGTTTTATTTTCTAACTTTTATTCCTAGAAATTTTAAAGTGTCTTCTCTAGAACTTCAGAAAATTCCACTTGCCCAAGATGTAAACTCGGTTTCTTCAGTGAAACTCTTTTTCTCAATATCTCGTTAAGTTTTTGCACCAACACAAAGGCTAAGAAGTGCTGCAATGGCACTTTAAAATCCCTTCAAAAGTTAAACTGTACTTGCTATTCACGCTTTTAATACTGCAAAAACTTATAACAATTTCCTTTCCTTTTCACTCTCTGCCAACGTGTTTGGTGAATTTTTGGGAAATAAAATTATTCCAAAAGTCATCAAAGGAATTTCAACAAATTACACAAAAGTTTTACGTTAAATATTCAGTTAGAAGGAGTTTAAACTGCAAGAGTAACTCATTAAAAAGCGTTATGAAAAGGGAAATAATTGTCGAAACCGGGGAAAATGGATGTAAACGTGTTAATTTCACGTCAGTGTGTTCCGTCTATTGTAAAACCAATTAAAATGTTTTTCGATGGAATTTGACAGTAAAATTATGCCAGCGCTATTCGGGATCGTTTGTTTGTTCAAAGGAATGTTAAACTCAGCAAAAGTTTCCAGCAAAGTTTCCTCGGAAATCTGTTTTTAAAGATTACGAATGTTCTTAAAGAACTCCCATTCCAACAGTTCATTTCATCGTTCATTTCTTCTCCCTTTTACACAACAATTACTTCACTTCACAGATAGATCGTAATTTTTCACTCTCTTTCACTTCATTTTCTTCTCGTCTGCCCTT
The DNA here is from genome assembly GCA_000775305.1 of Belgica antarctica. Classification (NCBI taxonomy): domain Eukaryota; kingdom Metazoa; phylum Arthropoda; class Insecta; order Diptera; family Chironomidae; genus Belgica; species Belgica antarctica. Next base: position 81,348 of record JPYR01000012.1, read on the forward strand.
TTCACAATTATTAACTATTGTGCGTAATTCACAGAGTACCGGTGAAAGATGGTAATTTATGGTGCTTGAAAAATTTGTTGAAAGGCTGGGTAAGTTGTTCAAAATTACAGCACCGAAATTGAGTCTCAACTTTATTTTTGGCCGATGCAATTCAAATGAAAATGCGAACATAATGGAAAAGGTTCTTTCGGCAGCACCTTTGTTAATGTGCCTGAAGGCATGTGGTCAATGACTATTCAATAATTGATTACCCAGCGTGAGCCCAGAAAGTCAAACCTTCTTGGCCATGTAAGGAACTATCACAATATATCAACTGTTGTATTAAGTGAAAAAGATTCCGCAAAGTTTCCGGCCAGTCCACCTACATACAACAATAAAAAAAGGCCAAAAATCGAAGCAAGAAAAGTGTCTACGAAAAAAACACAAGAATCAATCTGATAAGAAAGTGAAAGCAAGCCATTAGGAGTTGTGAAAAATTTATCGGTTTCGCCCTGCCATTTCCATTTGCTACCTTCAAGTGCCTGTCAAATGTCAGGAAAGCAGTCAAATGACGCTAAACACTCTCACTCACAATGATAACAGAGCAAAGCAGATGAACAAGAACAGAAGGCAAGAAACAAACGGAAATAAAAAACAATAAAGCGGTGGAGAAGTAGACGTACATATGTAACGGAAAATTGATATTAAATCTTCCGACTGAACTCAGACGTAATAAATTTTATCAGAGAAAAAGCTCAAACGAGCGAAGGAAGAAACAATGTACTGGAGAGATAAATGTTAAAATACGTTAAGCGAATTCGTTATAAGTAAAAAAGGATACCGCAAAAAATAAGAAAAGAAACACGGAGCTATCGTCGTCGCTCCTTTCAAACAATAAATAAACTCCACAATGAACCAGGGCGAAGGAATCTTGTGAAGCATCGGAACGTGTGAGAGAGAAGGGCACATGAACATACGAAAAAATCGAGAATCCCTTGTGATGGATATAAAAAATGTATGTCGACATCATGGTGCGATGATATTTATGAGTTTTAAATTGCTTTAAGGAAAAACACGGATCGACAAAGGCCAGTGGGGAGGAAATAAAAAGAAATCATGAGACAAGCGTCTTGTTTAATTGATTTCAGGAATTTGTAGTCGCGACGATAAAAGGTTTCGAAGAAATTCTTATCTACACATTGTTTAAAAAGCTGTCGAGAAATTTCTTAAGAAACCCCGCAATGTATCGGCCAAGTTGTCGATAAATGACGTTAATCGAGGCGTAAAAGAGAGGATTTTTAAGAGGGTCAAAATGACGCCATTTGAACAAGAACAGCAATGCCAACACCTGAGATAAAAATTTAAAGACTTTTTTGTTTTACCAAAATCGATTTTAAAGCACTTTTTAAGTCTTATTTTAGATTTCAAAGAAGCAGAATTCAATTAAAAGTTCTTGTGTACTCTGTTACGACGTCATTTACAACCGCGACAGGGATCGAACTTTGATATTACAGTTTTGTTTACTCCCAGCGATCATTCTCAGGTTTTATAGCCATGTCAAATTTCCTGCCCGTTTAACTAAAAACATCAATAAACATTTCTTGATTGAATCAAATTCACGTCTGATAAAGAGCAAAGCTGTAGGTGTCTTCTCAGCATAAGTGCGACAGAGAGAAGACGCTTTTATTATTTGATTATTTTATCACGTTGATGCGTCAATTTCTGAGGCTATTGGCACCACCAGCTCCGAAACGTGTTGGGAAGACGCTTTATGAGTTATCATATGAAAATTGATACAGTGTTTTTATTTGATTTCAATAAGGCCCGAACAGAGACAACAACAGGCAAGCTGAGAGAAAAATAACAAATATTTACACGGTTCACAAATCAAATTGAATATATTTTCGTCTGTGGGAATGTAAGCGACCTAAGAGCAAACATAAAAGCCAAATTCAAAGTGACATAAAGCAGTCTCGCTTTGATTTTATTTCACTGAAATTACGTTGATTCCATTTTGGTATCAATTTATTCGCCTTTGTGTGAACAAATGCTGTAAACAGCCGGTATTAAAATTATATCTCGAGCGCAGACATTTGGCGTAGCTCAACTTTGCCTTGACTTCCAAAACTTCAATGGAAGAACAAGAAAAATGAAACAATTAAATTTCCATTTCTGTTCGATTTGAGTTTTGACTTTTCGGCGAGCGAACTCAGGGAATCAATAAAAACCACCGTCGGCATGTAAATATTGTTTTAAATCAATATTCTCCACATAAATTTTCATCAACCTCCACAACAAGCCCAAAACCAAAGCAAAGTGAAGAGAGAAATAATTCGTAACCGATGGAACGAAAGTCTTTCTCTACTTGGAGCGACTCAAATGTAAATATTAGAAGGAAAAATCAATTTTTATTTAATTTGCATTGGCAAAAGTTATATATAAGTGAGTAAAGTGGAAGTCGCTTTGCAAGTGACGTCAAAAGAGTCGATTTATTGGGTATTTATAGCCTCAGACAACAAGTTTTCAGACTTTTTGACTACTTGCGAGAAGTTTAGACAAACTTATTCGGGACAAGGGCGGTTTAGAGTTGAATTTTATTCGAAAAGTTTGCGTGGATTCGATGTAGCTTGTCTGAACCAGCAAGAAATTGAATTCGTTATGGGAGATTTATTGATTCGTGTACATCATTCAAGGCTGGCCGCTTATTACCCAGCTTTGTAAAATTAATTTGACTTCAACGCAATTATTCAAGAAATACTTTCACATCCCCTAAATTACTGTTTTCTGACGTCAATTACAGTCACCCCTAAAGAGGAGAACTTTTTTATAGAAAGAAATGAATAATTTGTCGTTAACGTACAAAGCGTGCTACGAAGGAAATAAGAAATGAAAATTTTATTGGCCTCGTTAGTTCAGTATTTTAATAATAAAAAATTCTATTTTATGGCATTGAGAACACTATACAGCTTCATTGAACAAGCCAGTGCTCAAGCACATTAATAAACTTTCTGTAATAAGGCAATTAATGTTGCTAGAAATGATTTTCATTGTAAATTCGAAGTTCCATAAATAGCGTTCTCGAGAGAAGCAAATTTCTCAACTTTCCTTTTGCTTATTCAATTAAGAATTCTAGTTTACAATTCTCTCGATGATGAAAATAATTTAATAAAAGGCAGGCAGAGCACTTCAAAGAACATAAATAATTGGCCTTATTATCTTCCTGTTTTTGCTTCAACAGTGTATGGCATGAATATCCAAAATCCGCTTAATAAATTTCGAGAGAATTTCTTTCACTGATCAAATTATGATGTTAAAATTTGTTGGTTTCCATCCATGGCGTGGCAAGACTTACATTTTAAACCATAATCTCATTTATGATATTTCTTCGTTTTGATGTTGTAAATTTAATCCAATAACGGGGGAGTTTTTTGTTTTCGTTATCTCCTTACTCGTGCCTCGCGTTTGACGACGAAATCAGCGGCTTAATCCAAGGTAAGTGTGCAAAATGACGCTTGTTTATCACTCATTCACATCCAGCATTTGTTATTCTTTTATGATTGATATATTTTTGCACCAAATTGGAATTAACATTTATAATTGATTTTCTCTTTTTCTTTTCGCTTCTTCGCTGATGTTTCCGCACTTGAATATTAAGAACACTAATTTTACTCGTCTACATTAATTACCATAATTTTGGCTAATTTAGTTCTTCACTCTGGTATGAGATCCGCATTTATCGGCACAATTATCGTCTTTTCCTCGATTTTTTTCTGTTTCTTTAATACATCAAATTTTAAATAATTAAATTATTCACACCGGAGAACACTTTTCATGCTTTTTTGGCTGAAAATCAATAAGAGAGAAGCTTCACCTTTGACAACAACAAACTGCAAGCAGTTTCAATAAAGTGTATGATGTGAGACACGACAAGGAAAATTGGTTTATATCTTTTGTCTAGGCACTGCCTCGAGTGCGATCCGTTGAACAATTAGTAACACTGTGACTGTCGTCATATATTTTGGCTAAACGTAACACTTCTAACCGCACAATTTGATATAAATTAGGTCTAGTTAAGGTCCTATCTCAACAATAATCAATTTATCCTTGATCTGATACTAAATCGCTCCGTTCCAATCAAAAATCGACACACGAATGAACGGCAAGCACGAGCGCTGCATGAGACGAGTTCATTTTCGAAAATTATCCAAGGAACGTATCGAAGCAACTGAGAGTCAAAAGCGGAGAAGAGAACGTGGAATCACTCTCTCAGCACGAAAGCATCCGAGAGTCTCGCCGCCAAGCATGTTTCTTATAAGGAATTATTCATGCTTTAATCTCGAACTGAAATATCAATTTATCGAGCTGTAAACAATTCTCTAAAACAAGAAACAAAGTCGAGAATACCAAAAATTAAATTCGTCGGCGTCGTGTTAAAGCGCTGGAATATATTACTCGGATTAAGAGTGACTCACATGCTTAATTGACAGCGATCACAGTGGAAATTATTTCACTTCGATTAATCCCTTCAACAGAGAATAAATTTCTTGTGAAATCATTAACTTGTCGCCCCCCGTCCCTTCCCCCCTTTAACAATTTGATTGAAATAAGGTTCTGTTATAATTCCAAGCTTTCTTTTGCAGTTGAACAAGTTTAACAGAGTTTAATATAGATTGATGGGCCTGATTCCGAATAATTTTTCAATCACCAACTTCTTTTCATAATCTGTTTTGTGTAGGCTTCAGTGGAAACTGCTTTTTACTTCTTCTAATTTCGTTTTCTAACAAAATAGATGACTCGAGTATTAAATAGACTTATTGACTTTGATGATGTTCATTACAATGTGATGACAGCCGAGTGAAACAGCCTTCGGGGGTCATTAAAATGAGTTTTATGATTTGATTACATCGTAATTTTCAATTTAAACGAAAAATGCGTCGAACACGCAAAACAATGGCAAAAGAAAACAAGTTACAGCGGTGACCTTTGACTGTTCCACCTTTTCTTACATCTCTGATCTTCGTTCATCGAAAGGCTTGCATCATTGTTGAGAAATGTTTGGACCTTTCAAATAAGAACGCACAGCATTAATAGCTGCAGGAATGCAAATTTCAATCCTGAAGAATCAAAGGTCAGCCAAGATTCAATAAATGTTTCTTGTGAACCTTTAGGGTTCATAAAAATCCGTCACTCGCATTTTAAAAGCTGAATTGATTTATTACCGTTTTTAAATTTGATTCCACATGTTGAGTCATATCTTGGTGACAAAACTAATCGAATATGACGCAAACATGACGGTGGAGACTAAAAAATCATGTAAAATGACTAACACCTTGATGATCAAACCTTAAAATAGTCAACAGCTTTCGCTAGAGAGAAAACATGATACCGAGTTTGAAGCAGTCAAGAGATTTTCAGTTGACATTAAAATGTGAAAAACTTCGTCGAATTTGGGTGTTTAATAGTTTTGACAGTCGAATGAAGTAGATGAAAAGTTATCGACACTAAACTTTGGGTTTTATTGGCTTCATCAGACGACGTTGGTTGTTAAGTTTTTCAACATTTAACTTAAGTTAAGACTTTCACAGTTGGCTTCGGTAGTTGACAGTCGACGTTGGTTCATGGAAAGCTTCGACAGTCGAATTTAGTCATCCTGAATTCTGGCCAAGCTTTGGCAGTCAACTTTTGATTGTTCATAAGCTATTGTCACTCAATCGGGGCTCATATTAACCCTAGAATTAATATGATATGATGACACTAACATTTCTAGCTGTAAAAAATCACGAAGTTCCACGAACTTGACTTGATTTATGTACAAACCCTAATTTGTTTCATTCGTTGGCGCTAAATTTTCATCATTTATTATAATAAAGTGATTTAGTGTTTCTAATGCATTATGCTGCGTTGATAATCAAATATTTAGAATCGATAAATTATGAAGCGTCTTTTTCTTGTGTTCAAGCACAAAACAGCAGAAAGTTCTGCTTTTGTGTTTTCCAAAAAACAATTCTCGGAACAGTTTTAATAATGAACTGTTGAAAGCGAAATCGGACCGAAGGTATGTGGAAAGAGATTGGGATTGTGTAAATGCATTATGACTAACAGCAGGACTTCGTTTGTTCATTTGTTCTGTTCGAGGGCATTGTTCCTTCTCTCCCGAAAAAAGGTTTGAAGTTGGCTTTCTCTTTCTGCCTTTTTTCGGAGTTCAATACCGAACACAAAAAAATCAAAGGTGATAATTTATGGCGTCATAAAAATATCAAACTAAATGTTTTAACAAGTAAAGGAAAAGTGTGGCGGTGAAATTGAAATTTATGAAGAATATTTTGTCTTTAATGTGACCGCAGCGCGTGAGTGGGAATTTGTGGTGCTTGTGGCGTGTCTTAAGGATTAACCAGACCGAAGAAATTTTCTTAATTATCTCAAGCAGCCATTCACCTAGAAAATTAAATTAAATTAAATTAAAAGCTTAATCGGTTGAAATCATTTCATTGTTCCGCTGATTAATTCATGCCAATAAGTTGAATCGATCTCGATTTTTCTTTTCTCTTCAGAATTATCGAAAGCATCAATCATAATGAAAATGACAAAATTATTTTCGATTTTTCTCTTCTCCAACGACGACAAACCCCCACAAAAAGCACTCCAGAGTAGCAATAAATGTTCACGTCAAATTGGATGATATTTTATTCAGCTCAAAACGTGACGGGGAAACAGCTCATTTATCCAAGAACATTATTTTCTCATTTGTCAAATAATTTTATAACTCACTGGCAATGTCGTTCGCGGTGTCTCGAATAGATGAAATAAAGATTTCTTCAAATTTCACGTAGAATCGACAATCGGCGCCGGAACAATGACCTTGGTCTGAGTTCCTTTTGCTGTCAACACGGATCCAGGTCGGGAATTTTATGAAATTTATTACACACCTTACTTTAACTTTGAGTGAAAGTCTCGTTTTTTCTTCTTTGACTTCCGGCCATTTTAAGCAGCAAATATTATTAGTTCTTGGAATGTGGATAATCGAAATCACTGTTTCATCAACTGAAAAGAGGGTGGTTTGGGTGGTGAAAAGGGCGAATAACTGTAATGGTTGGAAAGTTGTAAAAATACTTAAATAGAATAAAAAATGATATTTTAATGAACCTAGACTGAAGTGAAAAATTGAAAAGGAAAGAAACTAAACAAGTCATCATAAGGTCTGTTAAATAAAAAAGCTTATTATTTCCTTTTTCAAACGCTGTAACTGAAGTGAGTGAAATCAAATAAAGATAAAGTGTGATCACCATGGATACAACCTGGCAACTTCTCTCGGAAACTTTAAATCAAATTGCTGACTGTTTCAAGTCAAAAATTTCGTGCAAACCTTCAACGCCGTCATATTCAAATCAAATAAATCATTTTTTCACTCAATTTTCACCCTAGTGAAAGCGTTTACGAGAACTTTTTGTGTGTTTCCCTCGTTTGAACTTGATTTTGTGTTTCGAGGGTGAATTTTTTTTAGCATAATTTTTAAATTTAGCACCCGCTTCACGTACGATCTTTAAAACTTTTGCCTCTACATAAAACAGTTGCGCAGGGAAATACGAGCGAAGAGCTTTCGCCAAGAGGGTGAAAATTTTGTCAAAGGGAAATTCAAATCTCGACGCCGAATAAAGCAGTTCGTTCTGCCATCTCCTGCTGTTGTTTGAAAGTGTTCTCAATGAAATGATTTTAAAAATCCGGAAGAAAACATTTTTATCCGCTCGCTTTCTTACCCAATTTTTTAAATGCGAAAAGTTTATTTCGCCCATAAATAAAAATTGGCAAACAGCAAACTTTGCGTCGCAAGAAAAGCTCGAGAGGAGAGAAAGTTTGAATGAAGTTGTTGATATAGGGAAAAAGTGGGAAAAGGAAAGCAAATTCGAGTGCAATCGAGTTACACTATGGGAGAACTTTTTGATTGGTTTATCACTTGATAATACTTTTGATTGCTGCTGTGTTTATGTTAGATTTGAAGGGGACGCAAACTTCCATCAGAATCACATTGACTTGTGTGGATGCAAGATAAGCGGAAAGCTTCAACTGTCGTTAAAAAGGCATCAAGAAAGTTTTTTTCTTGAATAGCCTCAGAGTTTGATGGCTTTAAATGCAGCGGGCCATTAAATATGCACAATTTACGGCCACCGACGAGACTAAATTTCACTTAAGAGACAACCCATCACGACGTTCATCACGCTACCATTAATTTACCGGTTATTAACATCTCCATTAAAGAATATGTTTTCGTTGTTCAACCTTTTTTGCTGAGTTCATAAAGACTTAAGTCTTAATCAAGCCGCTCAAGTGAATTCTTTTGGAAGTTTTCTTTAAAATATGAAACTTCAATTAGGGTTAATTATCCCAACGTTTTACGACGCTGTGGATTACCTTGATTTTATTATCCCTTCTCATCGTCGTTGATTGAAAGAAAACAACGCCGTAACGTATTGAGTGCATTAGGATGCCTGGAACAGTGTGGTTTTTAGATGGGGCTACCCAAAATGTGAACTTTTGGACCTTTAGTGTGCATTTACGACGTTTCAAGCTGCTGAACCTCGAACAAAAGGAACAAAAGTTTCAGCAAAGTTGTTCGTCACTTGCCATAACTAACGAAGCATTAACAGAACTACCACACAGTTCCATATTTTATAGCTCACCGTGTATGTTAATGTCACATCTAATAAAGTCTTTATACAAGCAATAACTTTAATCTTGACTTGTGCATCGACATTACTCAGTCGAGATAAGACATTTTAAAACGAAACCAGTCTGATTAATACATTACTTTGCATGTCGAACCCATCGAGAGTCGTTAAAATGAAATCGTTTTGTTTGGATCTTTCTAAAGTTCCACAACCATTAATTTTCCTTGTTTTTGACAGAAATGCGCTCAACGCATCGAATACCGTTCAGTTACTAAATCCGTTCTGAGTCTTTAAATGCCGAAATTCCGATCTGATGTGACTAAGAAATAAACAACATAAATTTCTCTGTCACTGACCGGAATCTCGTTGGTTTGTCATCTCGAATGCATTTTCCGAATGGGACTTAGAAAAAGCTTCTCTCGTTGGTTGCGGTCTTCAGTAAATAATCTCACTGGCATCACCAGTTGAATTGGATGCGAGAGAGCGAAGCGCGATTGATGGCCATGATTAACCGATCTTGTGTTTATGTTTTTATAAATCTTCAACTTTTTCTCTTCTTTCTCCTGTCTTCACGTTAAATTAAATCATTTACATCATCAAATGGCTTATCCGAAGCGTCAACTAGACTGTGCGAGAGATAATTGATGACAGCAGACGAACAGCTCATTAACAACTTGTTAAAGCAATTAAAACTCACCAGAGCGTTAATTAATTTTCGAACAAAAAATTTATTTTGCATCTTCAGCATTCTTAAAGTGTTTATTTACGTGAGTCAAGATTCAGGGGGGCGGCGAACATTGTGGGAACGTTCTCAGCGTATTAAAATTTCACAACAAAACATGACGTCATGTGTTCGTATATGCTGCAACGGAAGAACGATACATGTTCAAAGATTTCGACTCATTTTAAACCTCGTTAATCAAACATTTTCGTAAATCTTTGTGGAAATTTATTGCCTCTGATAATGCGGAGCGTTGTAATTTGGAGTAATTTATATGATTTGGATCCATGTAAACACATTATGCCAATCAAGCATGTTTTCTGGTTTTGAGCACACTGTAGTGACTTTGCTTTGTGAGTTATTGGGAGAACACTCAGCAGAGTAAATATTTTTCTAACTAGATGCAGAGTTTTAAACAATTGGAGCACAAATAATTGAGTGCGTGCACTTACACTGAATTTCGCTGTGTGAATTGCAAAATGCAAGCACTTAAAGACTGCTAAGAGTTTGTTTTAGGTGAATCAGCGTTAACCAGCCTTTAATTAGTGATTTTATAGTGTTCTCAAACACCGCAGGCTTTTAACTGCGTACTTTGTATAGGATTTCCCGCTTCAGGTTCTATAACAATTATGAGTATTCCTACAACACCTGTTAAAAATCAGCGCTTTTAATAAGAAGTGTGAAATCTGAAGTTCTCAACAAATTCGACATTACTCCAAACTTTTCCTGCAGTTTTACTCGTGTTTGCACTTCACAAAGAAAATCAGCTCAAAATCGCACTCGTCGCGTCGTAATCTGGCTTTAAACCCTAACAACCGATGTAACAAGCAAGTAATGCGGTGTATTCAGACCGAACCCAACAAAAAAGCGTGAAAAGGAAACCAGAAATGTTCATATTTATGGAAGATAAAGTGCTTTAAAAGAAGGTTTTTATGCCATTATTAAATCGCAACAACATACAGCATTACGATCATATTATTCGTTATAATACATCGTGATTTTCTCCCCAAACTCCGCTTCCCGCTTTTATTTTTATCATACACATATTCAAGAAGACCAAAATATGATTATTTGAAATGGAATTCTGAAATAAAAAAAGAAAACGAAACGATTTATTTTTATTGCTTTGCTTGGTCTAATGTCGGGGGTCATAAAAGCGAATCCATTCGAGAACGCTTTTTCTTTTGTTTTCGCCTAACTGAGACCTAAAATTTGATATTTAAAGCTTAAATGTGCGATGAAAACGTCTTGTCAAGCTTGTGAGTGGAAAAATTAAATTTGCCGAAAATGTCGAAAATGTCGTTTGTCTTCCATTTTAACTGGGTTATTAAAACAGTCCCGATTTTATCCATCGTCTGCCGGCACGAGAAAGCTTGCGCTTTAAAACCCGCTGTCAAACATGGCTTTAGAATTCATTGTCAAACAGAAAATAGCTTCAAACTCAATTTTTAATATAGGTTAACGTTGTTTAAGGTAATCTCTTTTCCATGATACACTTTTCCACCATCAACCGAAACAATATCATCTGGCTGAAAACGAATCTCGTTCGTTGAATAGCACCCGGGATGAGATACTTTTATGGGGAGAGACGGAGTAGGGCGATGAGACAACACTTTCAAAATCTCGAGCTTTCGATTCTTTTCTTTGTGTTCATAAAAATGAATGGATCCGTAAAGAAGTTCCGTTCATGTTGTGACTTTGCATGGAAATTGACGTCCTGACGAGCATGCAATCAAGGAAACTTCTAAACGAAAATAGTTTTTGACGTTTTTACAACGTATTCCACTCATGGATGCCTTCTCCAACATGAAAGTACATGGAAAAAAATTATGTAAATGAAATTTAAGCCAATTTGACAAACAACGTCGACTTTCTTTATTCAGATTTCGCTTGGTTTGCTGATAGAGCTATTAGCATATTCACAGCGTACATCTCGCGACGCGGCTTATCGCGTTTTTTGGGGTGGATTAAGGTAAATACACGAGTTTAAAAAAGTAAAATTGTTGGCAGGTATCTCAGTGCGCTATCGATGCTCGAGAGGAGGGAAAATGTAAATTACGTATTCCTTTAAAACTCCGCGAACGGTGAAAAGAAAGTGGAATGTGGAGAGCCAGCAAAGAGAAGGAAATTTCCTTCAGCGAGCAGAACATAAAAAATTACTTTATTTTAAACAAAGTGCTTTCGAGTAGAAGAAGCATTACTAGATTGTGCATTAGTCTAGAAACGGGAAGGAAATGGGCGGAATCATGAAGAGAAAAACAATTTCGCTCAGTTTAAGATCTTTTAGCGCCGCTTTTTGAGATTTTGCTTTCGCCTTATCAATGGCTAATCACGAATGAAACTTTGATCTCGAGTAATTGAGTGGAAAACAATAAAGCAACATCCCCGACTCACTCCCGCGCTCTCGTTATTGTCACCAGGGGTGTTATACGACAATGCGGTTACGACGAGAATGGAAAATCGAAATGTTCCACGCTGCAGACTCGTGTCGAAACCGTTGTTAGGTCGTGTTCTGCTGAAAAGCGAACATCGAGTGCTCGAAATGCAGCGTCGTTGTGAGATTGTGGACATCTCCGGTTGTGGTATTTATTCCGTCCGTCAATTGTAACGTAATTTATGGACTCTCGCCGACCAAACTCCCATGAACAACATCTTCACAATAAGTGTCAAAACAACGTAATACATTTTAATAGACATTTTTGTGTTTATTGGTTTTTTTACTGACTTAATGCGTCTTCTTTATTATCGTCTTTTCTTTTCCTTCGACGTCTCTTATCTCGATATGTTCTTCTTGTTCCTTTCCTTCACTCTCGTTTGACGTTACACGAAAATGGGGAATAAAACGACTGTCCGGACGGGAGAACAGAAGAACTTGTGCTATCTCAAATGAGCGAGCAATAAAATAACGATAAACTTAATAAGATTCATGTTGCGATGCGAATATAAATCAGATTGCTTAGAACGCTCGCTCCATTTGCAACGCTTCATTACAAGCAAAGGCTGCGAAGGAAATTTCCACGAATCACGGAGTGCTTCACTTAAGTTTCAATCGAAACTAGCTCCATCAATTCCCCGAATTTCTTCTTGATCATTTTTTGCGCCACTCATCATGGATCAGCATAAATCGACAGCAAATGGATTCAGTTTGTTACTATTGTGTTTTGATTCTCTTACAACTTGAGAGATCTTCGAGAGTCGGCAAGATTGATGACGGTGAAACTTTTCCTCTTTATTTGATGATGAAAAAATTTCCTTACACAATTTATCCATTTTCGATCGACATCTCTCCATTTACTTCCTTTCATCTCGTCTCTCTCTTTATTTTCTACTTTTTTCCTCTGATTAAAATGTAAATATTTTATACAATAGAAATTGTGGATAATGGAAATGCGATTTTTTATGTGATGAGGAGAGAAAAGTGGGCGAAGGGGGCCAGAAACAAGGATAAAAGGTGAAAACACAATAAAATATTTACTCATGCCAACTCGGTCGATGTAAAGGTGTTCCAAATCCACTCTCAATTTTCATGTTGTGTTTCTCCGATGGGGAGCTTGATTCCAATGAAATTAGCGCGTGATTTGTTGGAGCTGTCAATAGCTGTTTGGAGAAAATTGTGGCAATTTGTTTCATTATTTTTCTTTCGCCTTTTCCTCGATGGAATCTCTTTGCATAAAACATGCCGTAAAGCTCTTTCCGTGTGCTTGTATCACCGAATTTATCAACAACAGTGAATTTATCATTGTTTGATACATCTGCCGTTGTTGCTGCTTGCAAACGGGGGTAAACAAGCTCGGGTGCTTGCTTTTGGTTGTAGTCTTCGACATGACTCAATTAGGTTGCTTTAATGCAAAGGAAAAGTTAATTTAAGAGAAAGAAAAACTTGGAGTCGAGGTTTGAATGTAAGTTCAGGCGCTGCACTGCAAATTTGACTTTTAAAACATTCAACGAAACTTACAGTTGCATCCACCTCCGAGAGAAAAGATTATTTTAAATGAATTTTCATTCAACTAAATGCAAATTCAAAGACTTTTCAGTATCTTGAGTTCGCTTTCTGCTTTTGGAGAAATATTTTATTTACTCATTGAATTGAAACGACTTGGAAAAGTTGCAACTTTCAAACAGAAATGAATTCCTGGGTTGAACTAAGAGTTATTTGCGTGCTTCATTTGATCAAAGAACGATCAAAGTTCCTAATTAAAAATTGCTGCATAAATGATTTTTCACATGGAACTCGACTGCCTGAAATTTCTCCCCATTTTTATTAGTTGTTCAGATTCCGGCCGAATCTAGAACCACCCTAGTGCCTTTTTATTCAAATCTTATGCAAATTTCTGGCACAAACTGATGTAAAACCTTCAGAATTTGTTTTTGAAACAACAGAAGTTATTAAATTTTAGCAGTAAAAACAATTGACGTTGCTTCATTCTTATTCATTGAAGTTTTCATTGATCTTGATATGCACTGAATCAACAACTACCATCGTTGATAAGGGAAGAATCTCGGAATTGATAAATATTTTTTTACGTTCCGGGTATATCTACGGACGGATCGAGGCATCGACGATGAAATTGTTTTATAACCAAGTTTATGCAAATATAGACATCGAGCATTGAAATGATATTCATTCATTTCATTCATTTCATTTTATTTTTATATCTAAATACATTTAAGAGCTGAACTCTTTTTT
>JPYR01000012.1:125227-233952 GCA_000775305.1 Belgica antarctica
CTCTGTTAAAACTTAAAGTAAAAAGAATGTTAGCTGCTTAACTTTGTCTTGTATTTAGAAGTCGCTGCTTATGCATTACCGTTCCATAATTTTATGACAAAATCCAAAACTGTTTTTGAATTAGCCATTCTTTTACTTCGCAAGTGAATTAAAATCTTTTAACACTTTTAAATACCAAACTGATCGAATTTGTATAAAGAAGCTTGTAACTTATTCCGGGCTTTTGAATCAAAACTCATCTTACAACTTTTTGAATATTTTTTTCCAGCTGTCGATAACATTTCAAAAGCAAATAGATTGCCGTAACACAAAATAACTTGTTTAAGGGAATTTCTACTACTTAGAAAAGTTCTTTGTTGGATACTCTATGCCAATTACACTTGATCGCTATTACAAATTGCAACCGGATGACTAAGTTGATTGACCAGTTTTGCTAGAAGAGAAGAATCGTTTGATCGATGGTGGTTTTTTTAACAATCTCTCAATAAAAACTTTAATTATAAAGCCTGCAAGATCTCATTAAGCCAAAAACAATTGCTTTGCGTTTGCGTCCAAAAATAAAGAAGCCAAACATGAACAAACTCTCATTTTCTCTGTTTCTCTCTTGGACTTGAAGCTTTTTCAACACGAGTGTTGAAGCTAAAAGTGAAACTAGTTGATTCAGTCAAGAAAAATACTCGCGTGTTGAAAGATCGCCTAAGAAATGAGTCAGTTATTTAATATTTGAGTGCAAAGTCGAAGTTTCTCAATTTGCACGTTTCTATTGCAGATCCCGAAAAAACTCCCTACCCACCTGCCTACACTGAGATTTACCCCGCGGTACCAGCAGCTGAAATTAGGCCACATACCAACATTGGATGGACGGGACCACCAACTGAAGTTGAGGTCGCACAACCTCCGCCAGATTACGTTACCCAACCAGTTGGTAAAAAGTCTCAATTAACTCGTCAGCGATCACTTTAAAAAGACACAAATTTCAGCCACAAATATTGTTTTGCGGAATCAGTCACGAATTGGATTGTATCCGATCAAACTCCAGCCATGTCCACATTGCCAGGTTGAGGGAAAAACTGTCATCACGCAAGAAGCAACGCTCAAAACGCATCTACTAGCATTGATACTGTGTGTCACCTGGTAGGTCACGATTGCTATTGCCTCATAGAAATACATTACAATCGCATTTTTCATTTAAGTTGCTGCTGCTTAGTACCGTTTGCATACTGCACCAACAACATGACTAAAACGGCCAACCATCTTTGTGAAAACTGCAACTTTTACATCGGATCGTACAACCGAAAATGGTTCAAGTAAGAATTCGGATGGGAATTAAAACGCTTCAAAGAACTTGACCTTGTTTATACAGTTTCACATTTTTCATGTGTAATTTGACATAGTTAGTGACGTAAACACAAATTAAAGTATGCTATTTCATAACAGAAAGCTTTTTTTGATCATTTGAATTGTATTTTTAGGTTTTGCTTTTAAAAACTGCTAAATGAGTGCCTAGAACGTGTTCAGACTCGTGTTCTTTAGGCTTGTTAATGTAATTGAAATTGATGTTAAATTTTTTGTAAAAGATAATGAAAGTTTGGTGAATTTGACAAAAGTTTCTTTTGAATCGTACTAGAGCAACATACAAAAGCTTATACAAAAGCTTATTCAAAAGCATATAAATTTCTGCCCAAAGCATTCTAGTTTGTTTTACTTTTACACAGCATTCAACAAGGCTTTTTGTGGTAACTTTTGTTGGCAACTGTGACACATTCCATCATAGTAATTGTAACCTTCCGGGCAAGTAGTACGCGGTGTTGGGCTTGTTGTAACACTTTTTCTGGAACAAGTTACTCTATCCCACTGAAATCCGATGAGGCATCGCTGAATGACTCGAAGGCATCTGTTACGATTTGTGTTTTGAGTATAACCTGCTGGACAGCTTACCGGAATCTGACGACATGTGCCTTCAAATCTTTCTTGATCCACTAAGCATGTGATCGTTTTCCATAAAGCATTTTCCTTCTATGTAAACATAGCCACTCAGACAAGTGAAGTTGATTAGATACCGTTGACCATTACAAGTGTAGTCATTAGTACATTAATTTTTTTATCCCCATTACAATGCATTTGTTTCCTTGTTTTTCATAACCTTCGGGAGACTTTTTGTTGTGGAACACAAAAAATAGGACCAATGCGCTTGAGTCACTTCCCACTCGACCTGCACAGCTACAAAATAAATGCAGATTACAACCAAAACGGCGAAAACGTCATTTCACTTGTTTCAGAATATGTTACAAAACTGAGAGTTCTCTGAAAATTTCGCACAATTATTTTAATAAAATGAGATTATCAGTTGCAAAAGGTCAAACCAAACAAGACCTGAAAAACTCAAGCAAGTTATTATAACTGAAAATCGGGATAGCAGCTGATCGGTAATCCAACTGGAATCATCGGGATTGAATTCAAGAAACATTCAGAAATAAGAAAATAATATTTATTGATAGTTTTTAGTCGTTATACACATAATTTTGTCGGGGTTTCTTAACCATCATTAGAAATATTAGCATGAGTAAGTAGTATGGCAATTGATTTTTAGTCCATTTTCAGTGCAGCCTGTGATAGTTGAATTTCATTGTTGTTAGTAGTGGTGAGAGAGTTTTTAATGTTTTGATCAGATATTTGATCATTATTATAAGAACTGTTTTAGTTGAAATCTCCTTCATAGTAGCCGTAGCCGTAGGGACAAATATCATCACATCTCTCGCCACTCGTGTCTCTATAGCCATAGTGCACTCGGACGCACACACCACGTTTAAGTTCGAATCCAGAATCAAAAGGTATGTGCTTTCTTACACAGCGTCCTGCTGAGTTCCGAGCACAACCTGAATAAACGAAACCACTTAGAAAAATGATATTGATCATGCAGTGCTGATCGTTCCAAGGTAGCCACCCACGTTGAATATATATTTCGGAAAAGTCATCGTCTTGAACACATCTCGAGCTTTCTCGGCTCGAGTTTCCATTATCGTGTTTTCTACAAAAACCAAAAATTTGTTGGAGTTTTGCGATAATGAATCTCCAGAACTCTGCCAAATCCTAATACACTTGACTTGCATAGCCACAAAACAAGCGCAGGTTACAAGTAAAGCCGTAAAAACCCGTAAACTGATCGCAGTTAAAAATAAACTGGGAGAATATTGCATTTTTACACGGGTCATTGCCACTTTATTTTAAACTGAAATCGACTGAAATCATTGCTTATCAGTTGTCTGAACTTAAATTGTAATTCGCGACGGAACTTTTTGTAAAGGTTCGTTCCAAATCGTACTAGACCATCAAAAAAGCTTTAATGAAAGCTTCGAAAGCTTTGAACCAAACTTTTCGGTTTGTTCTTAAGAAGCGTTGTAGCACAATGATTTTCATTAAATTCACCAGTCTCTCAGCGAAAGAAAACTCCAACAATTTTCAAAATAATCTAAACACGTTGAAGAGTTGTCGACGAAGAAGTCAAATATTTGCACATCTTATGTTCCTGTTTTCAACAGTCTTCTTCCACTCGTCCTAAAATAATGCAGCATTAAAGATTAATTTCGCTGCCTCTTACGATTTCCGCCTACAACGCCCGTTTTAACGAGCGAATGATTCATTTCATTATAATAGCGATTTAATTTTAAATATGAGCAATCTTTTATCTCTGATATAAATAAATTAGTGCAAGCTACACTCCCATAAAAAAGCTTCACAATGTGCTTGCTTTGAAATTTATTTACTTATCCGCAACATTTTCGATCGATAATTTTCTTAGGGTATTGCGTCGTTTGCTTCTTTTTCCCTTCACATCAACAAAAACTTGTGTTGCTCGTTTGTGGAAAACCCGAACAAAGAAAATACCAAAAGAGGTTCTACTGTTGTAGTTGAGAATGTTGTTTTTATGCTATGTATCGCAATCAGGGAAAATCCACTCGGGATTTAACGGAGCACCAACACACCCTTGAACTGTGTTTTTACGGAAAAATTAATTTTATGTTGATGAAAATTTCATGAAAACTCGACACACACCAGCGCACGCCTCGAATTTCCCCTTTCTCAGTGTCGAGCGGAGACGAGTTTCCAGTTTTTCCACCCCAAATAAATTCAACGTTTTTATTTACTCACCCTCGTGACATCCCCTCACTTCCGCCTTCTTTTCCGAACAACTTCTGTGCTTTATGTACAGTTGACCTAGATTTCTACAAATCTCCTTAATACATCGAGCCGAGAGACGCCACTCGATGCCAAAATAGGCATTTCTCTAAAAAAAATTGCTTTCTTGACATGGAATAAACTATTCAAGAAATAAATGGTTCACTATTCTCGTCCTGCTCGTTGCCATTCGAACCGAGCTGTGTAAAACGAGAACGTGAACCTCATGGAAAAACTCATTTTTCATGGAGAAAAAATGCTCAAAATGCTCGCTGTAGCATGAAAAAAGGAAAATGAATTGGGAACCAAGAGCAAAATTTATCACGAATTAAAAAGCATTAAAATCGAGATGTTAATGAGCACAAACTTTTTCGAATGAATTTTTCCATGAAATTTTCATTATGGCACCTGGCCCGAGAGACTGTGCCAACGGGGAAGTCAAAAGATATGCTTAAAAGGGTGGAAAAGGAGGGCAAACAGATAACGACGACGACGTCGACGGCAAAGAAGAGAAGTGATAAAAACAAGATGCTTATTGTGGTGAGAATGGTTGCTGCGGTGGAATGAAAACTTTAGGCAGTTTCCAAAACGTTCATGAGCTCGACATAAGTAACATGAAACTTCCCGGATGTCGCCACAAATCTTTGGTGACGTTGCTTAACGCTGTTCATAGTCATATCCAACTTCTTCTTCATCCCTGCATCCCCTCGACTGAGGCTTGAAGAAAAACTAATCGCAAGCGTTCTCGAACGCACAGCGGAAAGTAGGCCAAAAGACATAATCAAACAGAAGGAACTTTGTTATTTCAATAAAGGGCATGAAAAGTTGTTCGTGTTGGCATAGCAATTCAGTGTAAACAGAGTTAAAATCGGGTTTTGGCTTCTGTTTAATCCAAATATCATTAAACACACACTTGGAACCAGGGGTTGTGTTTGGAACCATGTAGACTTGTAAATGACATTTACAAAAAAAACTCATCTTTGTCTCGTGTCAGGCGGATTCTGAAAAATTAATTCCAACAAGAAGAAACAAAGCTTTTCGTATCAAATGGATATGAAAAGTTTTGCAACCGTCGAGTGTCACAGAACACATTTTCACTCCCCACCTTCGTTGCCAATGCTTCCAAAATGCCTTTTTCCTTGATGAATTCTTGATTCTCATTAAACAAAACGACACACCCTGTTACAGAGAGCGTGTTTTTGCGAGGAAATGTTGCTTTACAGTTGAAGGATCAAAAAAAAACAGGAAAAAGGTAACAAGCAAACTTTTCCCCCGTGAGTCTTTTCTGTGTTATCGAATATTACTTCGTTTGCAAGTCTCACTTATGGAAAGCTTTTCTCCTAACCCATATCACTTACAAGTTCCCCTTTTGTTGGAATAGCGGAAATTTTCTGTTTGTGTTGATTATGATCAATCCTGACTGGGACTGGCTGGCTAGGAAGCTCAGTGGAAAAACTAAACTCAAAAACACAAAAAGCAGATTTGCAGAATGGAAATCTTTTAAAAGCTTAGCAAACAAATGTTTTGTTTCGGCAGAATGTTCTTGTGGAGCAAAAGATGTGATGGAATGGGCACAACACTCGACGTACGAGCGAATAAAAATTCAATTTTACTCAAAATGCTTATTGATTTTGCTTTCATATATGTGTTGCGGATGGAAAAAGGAACACAAAAAAAATTTCCGACATAAAAGCTGATGCCTTTGGTAATATAAGGAATGGAAAACAACACTCGTTGTAGAGGGAAGGGAGTGCAGAAAGTTCATCGTGAAATTGGGCTTAGAATAACAATGAAATGTTGAGTCGAATTGGATTCGATGACAAATTTACATGATAGCTGAAAGCTGCTTACGGGGCTGCCTTTGAATTATGTCACTTCTGTCTGTTCATAAAGGGGCGAAAATGTTGCAAGTTTGCTCTACGTGCTGCCACGGTTGAACTTTCCACGTTCACCAAGCTTACCATTAAAGCTTTGTTTGTCTCGTACAAACCTATTTATAGACGTCAGTCATGGACACTAGTCGAATGTTCGACCTGGAGAAGGCAGTGGGGAGGGAGAAGGAAGCATCACACAATGAACAATTACTTTGTTTCCGAAGTACACAGCGACTTTGTAGTCAAGAGCTTGTCGCTCATATAAAAAACAAGTCACTACACGAAAGTGAAGCAAGTCTAAAAGTAGATTGAATTAAATGACGCTTTCTTCTCTTAAAAGCATCATTCACATGAAACAAAACCTTATTGCTTATGTCCAAATGAAAGTTTTATTTCTCATGTATACACCAAACAGCGAGTGAAGCGGCAGCGAGAAAAAGTAGCGAAAGAAAAAAGTCTACTCATGAAACAAGTAACATATAAAAAATACTGTTATCAAACACACCTTATGTGCATATGTTTCACTTTTGTTTCATTTACGTTTCATTTTGAATTTTGTTTCAACTCAATTTTGTTCCATTTTAATTTGACTCAATTATTTTCGAAATTTGGTTCTTAATTTAAACTTTTAAAGTTCTCAACCCTTGAAACAGTCCATTTACTTTCTTTACTTATCAAAACTAATTAATCAATTTAGATTCTAAGATCAGAGCTTTCACTTTGTACCAAGGTCTCTACGACTCATAGATCGTAAATTATTTTCGGTTAGCAAAAGTAAATAAATTATAATTTGATTTGAAGTTGAAATAAGGTGTGTAAAAAAGCAAACTCATGAAAAAAGAAGTGAACTCATGAAAAAAATGAGTGAAGCGAGCATAAAACTATATGAACAAAAGTTTAACCCGTTAATTGACAAGCAAGATTGACCCCATTCATTATTTAAGCAATGAAAGTTCTACCGAAGCTGAATGAGTGTGTGCCTGCCATCGTAACTCTGCGTTATGGATGGCCACCACTTGGTTGCTGGTAGAACTTTGCTATTGTTACTGCTTAGATATTAAGCCGTCTTTCAAACCGCAGACGTTCTGAGTGAACTTTGTATCAACTGTCTAATAAATCTTTTTAATACTTTTTGATAAACATGGAACAAGTTAGATTACAATTGGAAATAAATTGTTGGGACTAATCGGAGGCTGCTGTTCATGAGGTCGTTCATAAAACACTGGGAGGTTAAACGGGGCCCGACCGCATCGATTGGTGTTTTCAAATTTAATTTTCTGTGTTCATAAAAAGTTTAATTCGTTTCGCTTCGGAACAGACACTTTTATGGACGTACCCGATAAACTTTATGCATCTGTGTCAGAAATTGGAGCTGCTACGCTATTATTAGTGGGAATGATGTTCAATAAGGGAAAATTAAAACACTTTCGTTAATTGGTGAGATGGTGAGTCATACGAGATCAGCATCGTGTGAAAATGAAACTAAATGCAAATTGCGTTTCAAGCATTTGATGCGCAATTAACGACTTGTGCACATCGCCATCGAGAGTATTCTTGTTGCCTCCTCTAACGACTGAGCGAACAATTAGAGATCAAACTTGGATTTGCCAGCTTTTTACTTAACTATCGGCCATTGCAGTCCAATCATCGAGTGTTATGCTGAAAAAAGTGTTTTCCATTAAAGCGAATTTCCCTCGAGCCTTTCCAGCACAGATGCATACATAATGAAATTTTTTTGGCCTCATAAGTGGTGGAAAATAAATGTTGAATTGAAAAATTGATAAACAAATGACAAACAGTTTGATAAAAAGCATTTTTGGTTTCATTTTCCGGACGCAGAGTGTCACATGGTGCCGAATCATCGACAATTTTCCCATGAAGCTTTTGTTGCATGCTTTCCCGCGCTGGTCACTCGAAAACCAGGTCAACACGAGTCTGCAGCAGAGAACTTATCGATTTTTGCGCTGTCGACGAGAAGCGAGAACGCTTTTAGTCCTTCAGAATCCTCGCAAACAGCAAATTTTCAAAGCACGACTTCCTTATTCCGCATGGCACGAGGGAAATTTTCCCATCATCTCGCTCCATTTTCAAATTTTTATCAATATTTCTTACATAATCAAGTGTTTATCGCAAAGCGTCACACAAATTGAGTTGTGCTACGTGAGCTTTCAGTGAAACGCTAACGAATGGAATCGAACAAGAGGCCGCAATTTAATTATGAAGAACATCGCTGCTTAAGATGCATTAGAGCTGTATACGTTTTAAATTTTCTTCACTTTTCACGCGTGGCTTCGAGGCTGAATTTTAATTCGTCGCTCACCTACAGATGTTCGAGCATCGGTATCTTCATCGCGATAGAAGGCTGTGACCTCAAAAACTGTTTATTTTGAATGTGCATACATGAATGTGAATGTGCCTAGCATGCACGAGTATTTCTCGGTTTAACCCAGTCGCAAACCATAGCTTAACCTAATAAATCACTGAACCCATTTTCCTTTCTTTGTTCCGTAGCTGAAAAGAGGCCTCCAAGCAAAGTGATCGCATGACGGTGCTACAACAGAAACACCAACTCATGAATTCCATGTTTTTCATGATCCACAATCACGCTAAGGGTTAGGAAGCATACCATTTAATTTACAGATCAATTAGGGCAACTGAGAAATTATACATTGGCGGAGGTTGGAACAAAAACTGTCATCCGAAATTGTTTATGTGAATGGCATGTTGTGCTGTTGTTGTGCCTTTTAAAATTTTAATTACATTTCAAGAAGCAAAATCGGTTTATTTAAATGCTTATACACAACATATGTAGGATTTGTCGACAGGAATTGTGTCAAACTGCGAGAAAACTATTGAAAAACTAAAACCATTAAAATAGCGCGACAACAATGATGACACAACGTAGTTTCTTGTCCACTGTTAGAAATGTTCTTCAAACTGCGTCTTAGAATTGCTTTTTCTTTGTCATCAGAACGACAGCAAGTTTTATGAAGGAAATCAATGTATTACACTGCCTTCGAGGTATTGCGCAACATTACAACAACAAAGCGGCTTCTCCGATTTGAATAGCAATTGCGGTTCTTTGTCTGAGATCGTTTTTTTCTCATTTGTATGTTTAATTTGGAACGCAGTTTAATAGCGAGTGAAATAAAAGTTCCATAGGATGAGTAGCAGTTTCCGTTTCCCCCTCTCTCACGGCGCCCATTAACCCCAATTCTTTTAACTTTGTTTAACGCAAATAGTAAAATTCTGTATAACGTAATAAAGACAATAAAAACTATACGCAAATAGCGACATAAAAGCCGAAAACAAAGAACTGGAAACATAAAATATTTAAACGCATTTTGAACTGAGTTTGGAAGAAGTCAATAAGGGCTTGTGCGTGAACAATGTCAGTGGGAAGTTGGAAGTGTTTCGTTCAGTCAAACTGCCAGCATAACCGAGTGCTGACCTGGAAAGCAGCGATGTTGACCTCATTTTGGAACAATTCCCTTATGGCAAGAGTGAAAAGTTTCAAAGAAAATGCGCAGTTTTTGAAAGCAGACTAAATTAAGGGTCAGCTGTGTACGGTATCTCTTATAATCTTTCACGCTTAGTTTTTTGCCTTTGGGCCGGAACTTACAACGGCACAAAAAGCAAACGAAATTGTTGTATGAAAGTTGTATTAGATTTAATCGCAGCACAAAAACTTCTTTCACGATAACTTTTTTTTGGCGCTGTCAAAAGAACTGAGAAATCATTTCTTTCCGCGAGTGAAACTTCATTAAGTTTTTCTTCAAATCTGCTGCCAAACTGGTGGCTCAGGCTGGAAGAAAAGTTTTCCATGTTTTTGTTCGTTCATAAAGCACTTCGTTATGTCGAAATATAACTGAAATAATTATAATACAGTGATGCATGGAATACGAGAACGTGAAGGGAATTTGAAAGCATTAAAAGAAATTGGGGGGCTATGCGGTCGTGTCACTGGAAAAAAGTGTCAGTCGAGCAGCATTAAGTGCTTCGAGCGTCGAAATTTATGATTCATGTTCCGACCCGTCACATCCAACAAACCCGACCGAAGTATCTACGCGAATTTGAACTCGATCGCTACTTTAATGTGCAATAAATCAAGTGAATTTCTCGACTCTAGAAAATATTATTTCAAATTACGTTTCACATTCAGAAAAGGGCGAACTGAAACTCTCACTACGAACTTTTCTCATGCATGCTGATGCAAAGCGAATTATTTTTAGCCTTTTTTATATTTGGAAAAAATGTTCTCGCTTACAAAATAATAATCTTAGTACCGTAACGATGGGATACATTCGATAGTTTTGTTGTTTTTCGATGTAATTTGAGCGCTAAAAGCTTTGTAAAGTGAAGATTCACAGCTGTTTGTGACTAAAATACCAAGAAAACCCGTCTTTAATCTCCAAAACTGTCAAAATCCGCCTCTTCTAAAGTAAAATATGAACTTCTAGCAATGTGTTTGGGTTTGCAAAATTAGGTCAAACTTGTGATTTTTATGAACAAACTAAACCTAGAAGGTAAACATTGTTTGGATTCAGTGCTGTGAAAGTTAAAAAGTATAAATCATTGTTTACACGACTTCTATTTTTCCTCGTCCGCCTCGTCCGCCTCGGTGCAAGAAGCAAAAATAAATAAATAATTTTCAATTTCTACGAGCACTTTTAGTATCTGCTCCCTTCGAAACAGCACTGAGGATTATACATAATGTAAAACAAATCGTTTTTAAAGCTCTAAACAATGCGGAATGAAATTTTGAGTTTCAAACTTCGAATGAGTTTGTTAAATTTTTAACAGCCATACATCATAAAGAAGTGCTGTATGTCATAACTTTTTGTTTTCCATTTGTTTGAACGCGGAGGTGTGGGGAGTGACCATAAATGACAATGTTTCTCTGGTTAAATAGGTTTAAGAGAAACCGAGAAAGTCACGACCGAAAAAGTTTTCGGCTGTGAATTTATTATTTTAACTAAGATTTGATCGTCCCAATGTATGCACGGCATCGTCATGTTGAATGGGAGAGATTTCGAGATGATCTTGAATGATTGATGATGGAGAATGTTTGAGATTGCAGGGGAAGTGATTGGAAAAGTTGGTTTAAAAATGGGGAAACTTTCAAGCAGTGACAGCATGCAGCACCGAAATTATCGTGGAAAAACACAGCTTTGTAAAAGCAGGCGAGAGATAACAGTTTCTGGAGTAGCTCGACTCTTTCACCGTAACATCAGATAGTCAAACCTGTTTGGATATCGAATGTGTACTTCTTTTTCTATGCTATTATTTATCTAATCTTCAGCCATGTGTGTTGTTGGCCTTTTACCTTCTTTTATCGCACATGTCGAAGACGAAGAAGAAAGTTTCCGGATCGAACTTTTTTTAATTAACAATAATTGAATTTCGTGGAGCGGTCGATTAGCTGGAGAGTCTCGCATCGATTTAATGAAAATTGTGTTACGATGTGAGAGGGAGAAGTGCCGAATCTGTTCGGAGCTAGCTTTTTCAAACTTTTGTGTTTTTGACCTCATTAGAGTGAGAAGGAAAAGTAAAATTGTGCTTCGAGTATGGAAAAACAAAGTCAGTACAGTTTTAAAATATACACAAACGAAGAAAAGTGTAATATAAACCATAAATTTCCCAATATAGAATTCATAGAGCCCGATGCCTCTGCTTTGTTGTATCATTTTCCTTTTTTTCTCTGTTTCTGCTTTTTTATAACATCGAACAACTTTTTCAGAGCAAAGAAAACGTTCTGAGGCAGAATTATTGATCTGCGCAGAGAAACGAGAATTCCCATGGAAAACTCTTCACTTCGTGCTGAGCACAAAAAGGCAAATTTTCGTTCATTCTACACATAACGACAGAAGATTCTAATCGTATGAAAACTAGGTCATACACATTCTGCTTTATTATCACTTTTTCAGGAAAGAATAAAGCAAAATTGTGTTCGTTCTAAGAGTTCAAACACTGCCAAAGCTAGAACAACATTGATTCAGATGCGCAGTTTTTCGAGCTCACAAAGTTCTTGTGCTTCAGCTAACTTTTGCGTATCTAGAATTCTGTTATGTTGAATGTTTTCCGCTTGTTTATTCACGACGAAATTGTAAATGTTTTCGAAATCGACGAAAACTTTTGCCATCATCATTTTTCATCGTCAGCTTTTTAAATTAAAATTCTGCAATTTTTTCTCAAGAAGGCTCAAGAACACGCACAAATCTGTATACGTTAATTTTGTTTCATATTTAAAAAATTTGGATGAGTTTGTTCAACTCTTTCCAAGTATTTGTGCTTTTAATTGGAACGAAATGATTAATTCAATTATGTCGTACATACAAAAACTTTTATTGTAACTAACTTGAAAATTTACATTTGCTTGAATAATTTTTTTGTTTATCGTACGGAAACAGTTTTGAATCAATCGCAACTGACACAGTTTCTAAAGCGATGATTCTTTCATTCAAAGACACTGGGCGAGGTTAGGACGACTTAGCACGGTCCCCAACGAACAAAAGTTTGTCAATCAAAGAAAACCTTTTAGGAAACTCGTCACGAGCGTGTAGCCAGTCTTTCTTTCTCTCTTGATTTGTCACCAAATGGCGCAAAACGCAAATAAATTATGAGTACACGAATGTTTAATTCACGACAACTGGACGTATGTAGGCTAATTGATTTCTGTTTCCATCAATTCTCTCTTTGTATTCAAATTTTCGATTTGCCTTTCTGTCGTGTTCATGTATCGACGGGCTGTCTAATCGAATCGACTTTCATCAAACGCTGCGTTTCTATTTTCGTTCCATTCTTGTTTTCCTTCTTCAGCTGTGCATCGTAAAAGTGCGTTCCGATCGGGTTTGCGACTTTTCCAAGCCCTGCACTAACGCACACATGTTGTTGCCTGCGGCCCATGCACTGAACACAATATTTTATGCATTTTTGACGTTCCCCTAATACACACAATTCCTCTCTCCCGCTCTTTACTATTCTAAGTTCTTTCTTTTTATTACGAAGCATTCACGTGTCATCGTACAGTTCAATGACCCCTCACAAAAGTTCCATTACATATCGGAACGTCTTTGCTTGCCCGAAATTTCATTTCTTTAGAGAGTCAAAAGTGTATTTTTTGAAATAACAAATTTCAGGTTTTCTTTCATCTAATGCTCGGGTCAACGGAGATGGTTATTTAAAAAAATTCAGACCAAAAGAAGAAGGAAGAAAGTATTTTTTTATTTGAGCATGAACATTTATGCTGGCTCGTTTGCTTTCATATCCAAAAAGAAGTCGGAAATTGTTAGAAGGTGATTTGGCCAAGTTTCTAGGCCCACAAAATTGTACGTGAAAAAGATTCCAAGCCTTGTTTTCCACTCTCACACAATGCCTAGAAATTTTCCTCATTCATTAATCACTGCTTTTCTTTATGCTGCTACATTTTCTCAACTTCGGGAAGAAAAAAAATCCATTATTTTTGATGGTGATGCAGGGCGGGCGAGAGACGCGATGCAAAGCATTTTCATGTTTTCCCCGATGCGAAACATTCATTGACCCCGTTTTCGATGGAAGCACCGTCGCAAAGCACTGGCTTTTATTTCTCATTCGTTGCTCTCGTACACTCACGGAGAGACTCTTTCGCTTGTTGGGTTCGACTCGTTGTTGGGTGAAGACGTGTTTCGAAGCGTTCCCGTTGAGAAATTTCATATTCAAAAGTTTACAAAGTTTGATGAAGTGAAGTGCGAAAGACTTTTTGTTTGCTTAGTGATAACTTTTTTTTAATAATTATGTGTGCGAGAGAGATAAACACAAATAGCGAAATTATTATCAAACGCGAGCTAGCTCGTTTTACTTTTTTTCTTCGTAAAAAATTCAAGTGTGATTAAAGAGACTGGAAAAGAAAATAATTTTGGCCTCAATAATCGACGAGAGAAGCAGTAAAAGGCCAAAAGAAAAGCAAAAAATATCGAAAAGTTATGTAACTTGAGAAAATAGGTCACTTCGATGAGGCTCGAACCGTGAACCAGTTGCAGCGCATGACTGCACCTTAACCATTGATCTCCAAACGATGGAATGTATAAAATATTCGTTAAGCATTAATCTCTTTTGCTTTTTAATCGACGCGTTTGTGGAAAAGTCGAGATTTGAGTCTTTCACGGTTTAGGCTGCGTTTCCAAAAATATGTTATTAATCAACATACAATACACAATTTTATGATGTCTTTCTCGTCGAGCGACGCGAGTGTGTGTATAACGATTTTTTCCCCTCCGAACACATAGGAAACTAGCTGCCCCACTTTTAGTGTGCGCACGAACTGCACCAACACTCGCTCACACCGACTCGGGTTCCCCTCTTCGCTTCCCCTTCTCTCTTCGGTATATAGCCTCAAAAAAAATCCGTATAATATTTTCTAAAATTCTTTCAGTTTTATTCGTCACTTGCAAAGACGTCGCGAAAGTTGTGATTCCGTATCGTTCCGTATCGAAAAGAAAAAGTTTTTTTTAATATATTTCTCTTGTTCACATAGAGAAAGAAGAAACTTCAGTGTGCTAATTTTATTTAATTAAACTTTTACCCGTTCGTCTATTTTTTTGTTGAAACAAGACAAAGAAGAAGAAGAAAATCGAGCTTCGCAACGAGTGACTTTGTTCGACTTTTGCTGGAAAGTTGTGAAAGTTTAAATTTATCGAGTGCATCAAGAAACTTCAGTCTTCGAGTCGTTGCGTAACAGAACATTTTTTCGTTCACTCCAATCGACCTAATTTTTATGTATAATTTTTTTCATACTTCCGCAATATTAGAAACGCCATTTTGGATTTCGTTTGCTTCGCTATAGCTTTTGTGAAGTTTTTTTCTCCACTTTTCAATCGTCAAATGATGCAATTTATAAAAGTTAATTAATTTAAAATGTGCTTTAAATGGATATTAATTGCCTGACAACTCACTCCGATTTCTTCTTTGTCTTTGTCGACGAGCATTCTTCGTTGAGTTAAGTTGGAACCACATGTTCACAAAAAACGAAACTTAATCGATACTGACTCGAGTCTCGCGCAATAGTTTCATCATCATGTGATTCATCATCGTGGAGTGGATGAGACGCGATAGTGATGCAATACTTTATTTAATTAAATGCCTTTTTACAAATGGCTGAAATTGTGTTGAAGTTTCGCCTTTTTCATATTATTAGATGATTGCGTAATTGTGTTTTTTTGTTAGTCGAACGCGCTGCGAGATGGGGAAAAATGCTATGTGGAAACTATAAAGTGCTGTTTTATTTTTAGTCTCGTGGGCCATGAGTGCTGGTGAAATATGACGAGTTAAAAGATCGCGCGGGCAAATTTCAGCATTGCACGAAATTCAACCAGCAAAGTGATTCAATGTCGACGACAGATCTGTTGGAAACCGGAGCGAGATTAGGACTAAGTGTTTCGTGTTCAATTTTTGAACAGGGTGTCTTCTACTCAGTCTTTTTCTCTCTCTATTTGGCAACATTTCGCAACTGCAAACTGGGTGGCTTGAGAAGCATCGCTTGGTGATCACAAACGACGCCATTGCTTGAGGTATTTTCGACATCTTCTTTGATACCTATCGAATGTATGCTTTGCTGGGTGATTTCACGGGTTTATAATAGATTTTCTCATTGTTTCGATCATCGCAACATTGCATTTCGTCACCTAGTTTCAAGACTTGACCCTTTAAAATTCCTTTGCAATCTTTATTGTACGTCTTTGGTAATCTCGTAGAGACTATAAACAGTCTGATAAGACGCGCGTGGAATTCAAACATGGCATAGAAACATTTCCCTTCACAAGCAGCCTAAAGATAGATCGTCAACAGAAAGTTCGTTTGGAAACGGGGGAGAGATGTTGACTCGGTGTTTACTACTTAACAACTCAGTCTTCATCTCTCTCAAGTCGAAAATCGGAGCTTGCTATCTTTGAGGTCATTATTTTAGGTGGTTCAATCGTGCCATGGGAACATTCTACAGTTGGAAACAATCAACGCCAATGCCTTGGGGCGTCTTGAATATAGTTTTTTACTACGATGGTTACTATCGCGCGCTGTTTAAGAAGCACACGAGACAGCTACAGCTTGGAAGGCTGAAAAAAGAAAACAGCGTGATGAATACAATCGCGCTCTTCTGAAGCCAAGGCCTGAAATTTATTTTCTAACGTTTTTTTCATTCTCTTTTCGTCGTTTTTTGCTTTCATCATCGACGCTTTGTGGCCTACATTTCTCGTTCCCCATCCAACTTAACTGCTCCAACAGAAGAGAAAAAAACAGCGTTTACACAAGGTTTTTTTACAGTAAATCAAAGTTACGTTATGAAAGCTTCGCCTTTTTATGTCAGTGTGCTGTCGGAATTGGAGAAGAAAGAAGGAAATGAAATAAAATTTTACATTTTTCGACATCGCGTCTCTCCGCTGTAAATCCCGAAATTCAAGTCAACTCATTATGAAAACTGTTACAAATGGGCGAGGTGTTGGTAAACGTGGAAACGGTGATACGAGAGCACAACATGAACACGTTCATTGCGTTTCAGAGAATCCGATTTGTTTACTGTCAATTAAGTATGACATCATCGGCCATGATTCCAACGTGAAACGGCTTGGATGTCTTATCAGCACGAATAAAGCTCAGTTTTCAGCTTTAATGAACCAATTCAGACGCTGGAAAATCATATTTGCAGGGTGCGACCGTTCCATTCCATTTGTATTTTCACGAAATTGGGCTTCATCACGAATAAAAGCTGCACACAAGTTTCAAGTTTTGCGTAGGCGTACTTCACTTCAAACCTCTTTCTCATACGAACCTAGCCCAAAACGAAAATTTGTGCGACTGTGTTCGTTGGCATGAGTGTATGTCGACCCGACAGAGACAGACGATGCGAGTAGAGCGAAAGAGAGATGCCGAGGAACACACCCTAACTCAGAAGGGAAAAAAATTATTTACCCCAAAGAAGAAGCAAGAAGAATGGTCTTCAGAAAACATTTCTACAATGGGCGATTTGAAATAAGCATGGCACCAAAAAAATAGTTTTTTGATACTTTTCGACAGCGGGCCTATTATTTGGCCAGAAATTCTCCTTTTTCTTCTGAGATCACGCGAGATGAAATGAGTTATGTTTGCGAACCTTTTTTCTTGGAAAAAGATGATAGTCTTAAGACGAACCGTCAACATTCCGTGTAAACAAAGCCAGCGAAGGCGATAAACTGATCGGAATTATCGATTTTCCTTGCAAAATAATTTTAAACAAGCGCGATATTTAGAAAATTGATTGAAATTCCATTAGGAATTCCACCCTGAAAATTAATTGTTCAAGATGTGCTCACTAATTAATAGTTTGCTAATCTTAAACACATTCAAACGCGATATCAAACAAGAGATGAAACAGAACATCGCGGAATTTCTCGTTGAAAGCGTTCAGTTTTTTTCGTGAGTCTTGTTGCCATGTGAAAATGCGAGTAGCGCTTCTTAATCCATTTGCGAAGGAAATCTTTTCTACTGTAGTTAAATATCAAGCTTCTCTCTTTTATGACAAAAATTTTCGCTTTTTGAAAAACCTAAAAATAAAATGATGATCGATGCCTATAAATTCAACTGTTTTTTCTTATGAATACTCGAGCATTGTTCGTATGATAAATGAGCTTCATCCTAACCGATTACAATCGTTGAGCTCGGAGTTGATGTATTCAACTTGTAGCATTGGGTAGAATTAGGTAAATATGTGAGGCCAGAAACCAGTTTCACATACACTCAGTGATGTACGAGAAGCGCTTGCCTGGAGAAGAAGAAGACGTCATTTTTAATAAATGCTCGCTCGATAGGATCACGGATCATCATGTGAGACACGCTTCTGGATTCAATGCAAAGACTTCAAAAATCCTCGAATCGATAAACCTTTCCGTAATTTTTACAGTAAATTTGAGCTGTTCATTTTTCTTTCGCTTATGTACATAAAAAACCTTTTGCACATAACTCTTTGATGGTGGTCGTAAAACTCGGCCAAATTCAATCAAATTAAAAAAAACTCGCGGTTGATTGTTGCATGGAGTGATGTCATGGAGTTGATCTTTTCAAAAGTTATGGATGACGTGGTGTTGTGAACAACTTTATTTAAAACTTTACATAAAACTGCGATTTTAGATCGTAAAAAAGAAAATTTCAATCCTACAAAATAAATAAAATTTGATCTTGTAAATCCCAAAAACTAGTTTCTTAAAAAAATTGTCTTTTAATTCTTAAAATTACTTTCAATTCTGCAAACGTCCATTACTATTCTGCAAAAATACTTTCAAACCCCTTTAGATCATATAGCAAGCCACGTTTCCCATCGCACGTTACACTCATGATGAATGCGCAAACATCTATCCACGGTTGAAACCCACAATTGACGTTATTGTTGTGTTTTCTTTTAGCTGTTTTCAATGAAACTCCATCCGAGTTACAAAATCCCCGCTTGATTGTTGACGGTTGTATAACTAAAATGGCTTTAAAACAACCTAATGGCAATGGATCATACTTGTGTGTAGGAAGCTCGAAAACCGAGGCACACTAGCGCGAGTTAATTTATTGCAGTAAATAGAAATTACTTAACATCCCATCCCAACATGACTTTTATTATTAAATTGAAATAAAAAGAAATTCAAGCGGATGGCAAAATTTCCGATTATGGGAAAAATGACTTCACTCACTTCGCCAGGAAGATCACACAGCTAACTGGAAAGATTAAGGCATAGGCAGTGTCACGAGGAAGAAGAAACGTCTCTCGATCTTTTTACGTTTTGGCGCGAAACCGAAACCTGTTTGTTCTTCGGATGCAGAGTTTGCTACATCCACGATCGCACCAATGAGTTCATTTTTTACTCATCATCAGCATTTTCATTCACGAGCCGCTGTGTTTTTTGTCAACGTCGCTCGAATTGGTTGAGTCGGAGACACTAAGGAAATTAGAATTTGTTTTATCAGCGAATAAATGTCGCAAAATTTCGTGGTTCAACGGCCCACAGTTCGTTCATATCAAACGAATCGTTCAACTCCGAAATGAAAAACGTTTCGGAGATAATCTTGAAAAGATTTTATTCCCCCATCAACATCTGAAATCGAGAAATCTGGGCTAATTGAATCACCAGCGATTGTGAATAATTACGAAAACACTAAAACAAAAGAAAATTAATGGAAAAAAATTCAAAGCTTTGAATCACGTTCCTCGTCATTCGAATGTTCTTTTGAAGAAAAAAATTGCTGAGTGATGCAAAGCAGAATTACGTCTTGAGATTTGTCTCTTTAAGACACTCAGAACAGATTTATAATTGCGTTGCTTCTGACATTCCACCGCAATTTGAAGATTTTTGTTTCTTTCGGTCGCGGTGAAGATCACGCGAGTCTTGAGTTTCGCAACTGTTTGATGCTGTTTAATCATCGTTTGCGCACTGGTCACCACCAGCTAGAATTTTAACTTATCAATGGCTTTTTGGGTTCCTCCAGTCAACCGATCAATCACCAACTTCCCCGCAAATATTTCTTTTAAAAGCTAATATTAAATTTTATTTTCTTCGTAATTCAAGTTTTTTTTTATAAATTTTACAATGTTTCAACGATTTTCCGATTCCTGCGATTTAACGTTTGCTTGCAGGCGTCTTTGACCTCGTGCGACCTGGTAATTTTCAACTGACAACGAAAATTAATCACAAACAAAGTAACTTGTGGTAGTAAAATTCAGTTTTGAACGAAATTAAGTGAATTGGGGGAGAACGAAAGCAAAGTTCTTTGTAAACTAAAGTAAAAAATGAAAAAAATAATTATATGAAAAGCAAGTCGATCGCCGTGGTTCAACACCAATCTCAGTTGCACTCTTGCAGTTCCGTTTCGTTCGGTGGCTGCTGAGATGCTTGCGGATTCTGCTGAGTTTTGACCATGCACGAACGTGCAACGGACTCGAACAATCTGAAAGGCAAATTTTTCTTTAGTTTTCGCTTGACTTGTGTCACGTGTTGACTCACTTTTCGATTTCTGGAGCGCAATGGACGAAGTCGTGGTCCCAGAACTTGTAAGACGGATTCTTTATCAGCTCGATGAACGTGATTAGCAATCCCCAAGGATGCGGACGGTTGACAATCAAGCGCTCGAGCAGAACTCTCGTGATTTGTTCCTAAAAAGCGAAATTTAATTAGTCATTGACGTAAAAGGTCCGATTTGCGACGTGACTCACCTGAATCGCTTCGGAGTTTGCTTCATCGAAGAGATACAGCAAAGCGCAGCTGAAGTAATGCGTGTGGATGTTGGGATAGCGCAACTGATTGGCGATGGCATTCAAGAACAAGTAACGTCCTTCGTTGTCCAAGTCAACAGCCAAGTTTTGCAAAATATCCATGTGAGAATTGTGGATGATGTTCGTCATGGTTGGGTTTTGATTTTTAGCGCTTAAAGTTGTTGAATAAAAATCAATTAAAACTTTTTTCTTAAAAAAAAACTTCTGCAAGCCTTACCGAATCTGATTAATCGCTTGTGTTCCGACGTAAAGCACCAATGCATTCATCAAAGGAACATTGTAGCGAGATCCTGGCTCGTTCGAGATTTGCAAGTGACCGCGAATCTCCGACAAGAAAGTCACTGGTGATCGCTGCTTCAAGTACAGGTCGAGATCCTTTTTCAAGTTTGGTGGTTGAATAGCTGCGGCGTAGTTGCTGTGAATTCTGGGCGCTGTGTTGATGTCACTAAGCATGTCCACCTAAAATAAAGATTTGTTAAGCAAAATCTTCCTACAACTTAGTTTCAATTTCTTACCTTCAGGTTTGGTGTGAACGGATCTGGCAGGCGCATGTTGCGTGGGTAAGCTGACAAGATCAAATTGCGCATTTGAATGCAGTTTGGCGGAATGACATCACAGAATCCGAAGTGATAATCGCACAGGAACTCCGGGAAGTCATGAAGCAGCACCAAAAGCACTCGCAAAGTTCCCTTGTAGAGCAGAGTTACGGACTTAGCGAGCTCAGCGTTGCGCAAGAACGGAGCGAGATACTTGAACAGGTCGACAAGCAACTGCGAGTACATTGACCAGCCCTTGGCCTGAGGTGTCGTTGCCAAGATGCGCTGCAGGAAAATTCTGTGCGAAATCAACTCGAGCCACGAGTAGCAGAAGCCGGGTGCCAATGAAGGGCGCAGGATGTGGAAAGCGTGACAGAATGCAGTCAACACATTGGTCATGATGTTCTCCAAGACGGGATCTGACGAGCTGAGTTCCAAGAACAGCATCATGAAGATGCGGTGGTAGCCGACTTGCTGGAAGTTTTGCTTGTGGATTTCTTGA
The DNA here is from genome assembly GCA_000775305.1 of Belgica antarctica. Taxonomy (NCBI): domain Eukaryota; kingdom Metazoa; phylum Arthropoda; class Insecta; order Diptera; family Chironomidae; genus Belgica; species Belgica antarctica. The sequence goes on from JPYR01000012.1 coordinate 146,573, forward strand.
TCCTTCAACAAGATTCCGATGACGATGCCGAGAACCTAAAAAGTACAATTCAGAATTGATCGCATTGCAATTTCAATTTTATGCTTACCTTGTTGAGGAGATTCAGCTTTGTGGTCGAGTTCGACGTTTCCCCGGAGTGCTTCACCAGCAAAGCAATGAGTCGAACGTACGGGTCGATGTACTTAAACATCTTTGCGGTGGTCATGTGTGCTTCCGTTCGATAGGTGACGTCAATGCACATTTGCGTTGCGTGTCGGAAGAATCGAGTGAGCGCTTCATCGCCTTTCAAGATTCCGTAGATGTTCATTTTGTTGACAAAGTTCGAGAACGATTTGATCGGATCGCGGGCGCCACCGAGTTGATGGTAAATGGTAATCCAGTCCTTCAACAAATACTCTGAACGTTCTGCAAAGCCTGGCGGTTCGTCGATGTCAACAGAGTTGCGAGCTTGGAGCATTCCCGAGTGGATGTACGAGGTCGGGCCGTGAATTGAACGGTCGGTGAGATGAACGCTTTGATCTTGTTGGTTGCGCAAGATTTCCAGCAAGTTGATGAGGGCCTCTGGCCCGTTGTTGTGTTGTGCAAGTCTCTCGAGGATCGTGATGGTGTTGTGGAAATCACCGTCTTGGACCATCACAGATGAACGTTCATCCAAGAAGTAAAGCTGCAAGAGTTTTGTTGCAAAACCGGCGGCCTGATAGTTTCCACTCTCGATTAAAGCGGCGAGGTGGGCGTCGAATTGTGGCAGCAACACGCAGCCAGCGGAGATGAGAACATCAGCTGCTTCGACGTTGTAGCGGCACGACTCGGGACATTCGATCATGAAGCGAGCGACGCTCTTGTTCGTCCAGTTGGATCCGAATGCGCGGTTGTCTTGCAAAATCTTGAGCACTCGCAAGTGCAAATCGCGGTAGAGTTTAATTTGGTCTGTGCAATCGGGAGTCGAGACGAGTCCTTCCATCAAGCCTTCGACAGCTTTCTTCAGAAGGTTTTGTTGGGCAGCGTTGTCTCTGGTTCTGCGAACGATCTGGACACACTCATGCAATGCATGCATGTTTTGGGTTTGAAGCTGCAGTTGTTGGAAGCCGCTGCACATCTGAATCAAAGTTTCGACCTTCTGTGACAAGTCGTCGTAGACCAAGCCGAAGTCGTCTTGACCGAAGGCGTTGAACTGTGATCCTGACAATTGGATGCCGTTTGATGCGACTGATGCAGCGACGGTAGCGACTCCAGAGCCAGTTGACAATGGCATTTGCTGTTCAGTGTTCTTTGAGAACAGATCGCGGTCTGTCAGTCTTTGGAACCCGGGAACGTTGCGTCCAAACTCTTCGTAGACGGCGAGTTGACTTGGTGGAACTGAGCCAACCTTCAGACGGATCTGCATTGGAATTCTCTCCGCTTGATAGGCGAGAACGGTGTGATCACAGAACGAGCGTCCTTCTTGTCTTGCCATCTTTCTGACTTCGAATTCGGTGATGAGAGCCTTGTCGACTTCTGGGATTGCCTTTTCGATTGCCCATTTCTGGATGAACGAGCACACCAGCTCGACATTATCTTGTGCAATCATGTTGGCTGCCATGTCGATCTGGTCTTTCTGTTGTGGCGCCAGGATGGTCATGAAAGCAGTTTTCACGTTCGATTGAATCGCCGATGTCAGCTGATCCTTGCATGTGATCATCGCCATACCGGCAGCGAGGTTGCGTGCCATGTAGTGAGCAGCCTGTCGCATCGTCGACTCGTCCGAGTCGAGAGCGAAATCTTTTCGGATAATTGATTCGGTGGTCTTAATCGAGATTTTCACGCTTCTGTCAACAACTGGGCCGACCCAGTCTTGAATTGTCTTCTCGAGTGCGCCGCGAACAATTGTTTTGAGCTGAGGATGGAGCAAGACCAACGTTGGTGACAGAATCATGAGGTTCTGGATGCTTGTACTGAAGTTCTGCAATACAATTTCGGCGAGCTGATAGCGTGGTTCACTTGGGCCGGTTGCGAATGACTCGTTTTGTGAGTTTGCTGGCGACGCTGATTGATGCGATGGCGCAACAGATGTGCTGGCAACTTCATCGGCTGCAGTCAACGACAATTGCTGGTGACCAGTGTCTTTCATCTTACTTGGTGGTGACAACTGATGGATGATCTTGTGTGATCGCTCGGGATCCTTCAAGTAATAAGCTGGCTTGAGATCCGCCACTTCGAGGTTCAGGCTTTTGCACAACACTTCGATTTCGAACTTGAGGTTCAGCTTGAGCTCGGGCTCTTGATGAAGTTCAGCTAACACGTTCATGATCGCCATGGTCCACGGATTTGGTGGCTTAAACACCTTGCTTTTGGCAGTCGACTCTATAACCTTTGCGACGAAAGGCACGACATAGAGCAGTTCTTGCTGTCCTTTGTTGTAGGCTTCCAAAACCAAAGATTTTAGGTCGATGTCGTTGTGCATGATCGGACGGTTTCTCCCAAGTGTCAGCATTCCCACCCAGTGTCCGAGATTCTTCAACAGGCTACGGTCGGAGAAGTTGGCGATGCTTTTGTCACTTCGCAGCAGTACTTTGATGTTTCTGAATGTCTCGTTCGTTGTGAGAATCAGCAGCTCTGGCATCTTCAGGGCGTCCAAGAAGTTCGAGTACAGCGTGTGGAAGTTGATTTCGATACTGGCGCGCTTGAGGACCAAGTATTGCGACATCCACGGGTAGTATTCCTTCAGCAGGATCTCCTTGATTTCTTCGCACTTCGATGTCAAGTTCAACTGACTCAAGTTGTTGAAGATGAAAGCAGTCTTGTCCTGGACGCTGTCTGGCGGCATCGTAATTTTATCGCTCTCCGTTTCGTTTGCCACGAGCAAAGTGTCGATGTTTGTGGCGTTCGCTATCGATTTGATTGATTTCGATGACATTACAGTGTTGCTAGGCGTTGTCGATGTCGTCGATGTCGCGGCTTTAGCTTGCGTGACAATATTTCCAGTCACTGAATTGCTTCGGTAGAGCGACTGAGTAGAGGTCATTGGCAGATGAGCCAAGGCGTTGGGCAAAAGCTGACCACTTGGGTCTGTTGCTGGCGCGATCGCGTTGCTCTGTCCTTGCGGCATGTCCGGCGGTGATTCAGAGTTGCATCCGAACTCGACGTACTTAATCAGATGAAACGGGAACTGGTTGAAGTGCGGAATCTGGCGAATGTGTTCGCAGTACTTGCAGTATTGGTGGAGCTTGTTAGTGAATCGATCGAGTGCTGTGATTCCGAAGTAGTACATCTTCGATCCTTCCTGCTTCTTCAGAGCATCGAGAACGCACTTCAATGCCATCCCCAGAGTCACGTAAGTGTCGACCAGGTTTTTGTCGATCATTCCACCAAAGAGTTGAGCAGTGATCTGAAGCTCCTTGTCGGGGTACTGCGGGAAGAACTTGTACTCTTCCAAGAGATTGCGCAACATGCAGTGATGCACGTCACGTTCTCGCTTGATCTGCGAATCCTGGAATCGCTTCAGCATCTCAAGAACTTCATCGATGGACAGTGTCGGGTGCGGTGGATGGTTGTAGATCCTCTGGAAGTATCCGTTGGCTTCTTCTTCGATCTCGTTGGAGATTGTCTGCTGGTCGGGGAACAGCGACTGTTGAAGTTGCTGTGTCGTCGAGCTCTGCTGGCTTGGCAATGGATTCATGAGACCGAGCTTGTCGCCAGTAGGAGTTGCGCCCATTCGACTCAGACCTTGTGGACCTGACATGCCCATTGGGAAGGGGCTATTCGATGATCCACCGCCACTACCCAAAGCAGACATGAGTCTCGATGGCGATGACGGAGTTCCAGAAATGTTTCCCAGCATGTTGCCGAAGTTGAATGCGTTGCTGTTTTGATTGACTGCGTTCAAGTTCAATGCGTTCATTCCAGAGTTGAGGTCCGGAAGGTTCATGTTCGGGTTGAAGCCTTGGTTGGTGTTGCTGAAAGGCGCTTCCATGCCTAAGTGCGATGATCCACGGAGCATTGGCGTTTGGAAGTGACGGCGCTTACTCATGATGAGGTTGCAGCTGGTCACGGTTTGTGCGGCTTGTTCTGCGATTTCCGGCGAGTGCACGTTCGGTATGAATGCGTGCAAGCATTGCACAATCGTGTTGATGGTCTCAGTTTGCAGTTGACCGGATTTCATCATTTGTTCGTCCGGTTTTCCCAAGATTTGCGGGCATCTTCTCTGCAAGAACTTGATAAGGGCCGCCACGAATTGATCGCCGTGCTCTCGCAGCTTGTCTGACAACCATTTTTCGAGCTTCAGATACTCGCGACGTGATGCCAAGCATGCCAAGTCGATGACGAACATAAATGTACGAGAGTTGAGCAAGTTTGAAAGCGCTTTCAGGTCTTGTGCAACATCAAGAATCCGCGACAGTCGTGATTGGTCGGTGTCGCCTCGCAAGTACCAGTCACTCATTGACATCATGATGATGTTCTTGAGGGCAACTCCGAAAATGACGGAATTCCAGGCGTGATGGAGAATCGGGCCGGAGTTAGGATGGTTACTGATGAAAATAGGCACGAGACTGGTGAATAGATCCTGACGAAGCATGACGAGAGGTCCATTTGTGTTCAGTAAAGCCATGAAGAGAATGTCGGGACAGTGCGTCATTGGGAACTTGAAGATCTCCAGCACTTGATTGTAACATCCGTTCTCGGAAATGTACAGCAGTACCTCGACCAAGTGAATGGATTTCCAAGCGGCGATTTCCTTGTTGTCTGGCTCTGGCGGTGTCTTCAAGACTTCGACCGGCACTGGGCTGAAGATGTGGTCAGCGAACGAGTAAATGTCAGGATTCTTGAGAATCGCTGAGATGAGTGACAGTTGCCCTTCGTAGTTTATCCAGTGGCGGTACAGGCATTCGGCTGGAAAGTTCTTGCCCATTCCACTCGTCATCATGCCCAGCCGGAAGATTGTGATGAGAAGATTCAATCCCACACGATCTTTGATCACGAATTCTGGGTGATCGAGGCCGAGGCAAACTTCCTTCCAGTTCAAGTTCGGCACCACTTCCTTCAGCGACTGAACGAAGACGTCGCACTTCCACGATGGGTTGTCGATTGTGGTGACTTTGTCCTTCGACTGCGATGCAGCCGTCGATGCTGGGTCGTTGGCTTGCGATGAGTTGGGCCAGAAAGCGTTTGGAGTCGGTAGGTTGATGCTGCTGTCCGACAAATTTGCGTGAGTCTGACACATGAGCGAGATCATTTTCGCAACTTCGGGTGAGGTGACGTCTCGGCCACCGCCTTTCATCAAGTGCTCGCGGCATTCTTGCACCGAAGCTGTGAAAGAGTAGCCGATCTCGATGATCAGTTTTGACCACGAAGTGTCCATGATGCTTGACTTAAAAATGTTCTGTGAGTTGGATAAAACTGCTTCCGTCGATATTTCGCTCTCTTCGAGGTACAGCAATGGGGTGAGGATCAACGGGACGTGGTCGCGTGGAAAATCACGGCAGAGTTTCTTCGTGAATTTGTTGTAGATCGAGTCCGAGAGGTTGAAATTGGTGTGTTTGCCGTATGCAAGAAGTGACAAGAGAAGCTGAAGTAATTCAGGTGATATATCAGTAAGTGTTCCTTCTTGCGATGGTCGTGAAGAGTCTAAAAACACAGTTGATGGTTGTTATGCAAAGAAGAGCAAACGAGAACTTACCTAAGTCGGTGTAAGATTGAATGAGTTGCGGCAGGCAAGTCTTCAAATGTTGCTCGGAGAATTTCGCAATGTCCGAGTTAAGAGAGTTTCTCAATGCGAGGGCCAATGAGGTCTCTTGGATCTGAGAGCAGTTCAAAGCCTTCGAGATCTGATTGATTAGGTTTGGCGTCGGTCTAAGAGTCTGCCGAGCGAAGAGAAGATGAAAAACGGATTTTTTAAGCGTCGCGTTTGCTTGCGTCATTCAAGTTCACTCACCTTTTGTTGTGGAAATAAATTCTCGAGTGCGAAGCACAGGCTCGAGATGAACGACGACTTGTTGAGTAAAGACGATAGCTCACTAGACAATAATTTCGATTGCAGCGAGTTCTTCGCTGAGTGTGCGTCTCCAAAGTCGATTGATGAAAATAAACAGCGCAGAAGTTGCCTTTCTGCTTCCAATCCAAACTGTTTACAAAGCTGAAACGGCAAAAGACCGGGTTACTTTGGGAAGCTGACGTCGGATTTCCGAGAAAACACTTTGAGGCACAATGAAAGGATGAAGAAGGAGAGAAGAGAAAGGGAGCGAGAGAGACAAATCGCCATTTTGCACCGGACAATTTCACAAGTCACCACAATTACCTCGCTTATCTCTCGAGAGCTTTGCGGGAAGTTCCTTTTCGTTATGTTATCAACCAAAGTATGAATCTGAATCAGACAAATATTTAACGCATCACTTAATTTTTGCATATTCGCAACTTTTCCATTTAGGTTCTTCACAATGTTTTTTCAACTGTATCAAATCACATTTCGGGCCCCTCATTGGAGCTGTTTTTAGTGTCAATCACTGCCAGAGTCTAGATTTGATTCGGCTACAGAGAATGTGAGAGAACGCGTACTACGACGATGAAAATTGGATGAGTTTTTCACGGAACTTTCACTGAGCGCACGATTGAACTTATTGAGTGGATTTACAGAGGGTTGTATTTCTTAGCAAGGGTAAGCAAGTGTGGCACCAAACACCACAACAATTTGAAAATTTAGCCGTTAAAAAATTGTTCGCATGACTGGTTCAGTGAGTATTTGGTGCGTTAGAAGATTTGTTAATAATTTACTATGAATTGCAAATTTCTCATCATAATCAAAGATTTGTGTGTGCTACACTGGAGTTGTAAAGAGTTTTCAAGCAAAATCTCACTTTTAGATGAACAAATGACGGCAAAATTACGCACGGTTGGAAGCTTGACTTTCATATACTTTAGTCAGCGAAGGCATTCTTGATCGACAAATTCCTTTCTTCATGACAAATGATGACCAATTGCGGTGATTGGAGTTGAATTAAGTTTCTTTGTAAAGTTTACATCCCCGCGCCAACCTGTATTCTTCTCTCACCAACACATAAAAACTCGCTTTGTTCAAAAATCCTTTCTGGTTCAATCTTGTTCATTTCAGTTCGAGACTTGAAAGAAAGCAGACGCATAAAGGCGAAGCTCCCGAAACTTCAAGTTGAAAACCACGTGTTCCAGGAAAAATTCTTTTGCTCTTAAGAAAAGATAGGAAATCAAGACAATTAACAATGGCAATCACAGCCGACGCTCCTCGCATGAATCCGAAAGTCACAGAAATGGTTCTGGAGGCTATTTCGGAGCAATCAGATGCCCGCCACGGCTGCTCGTACTTTATGATCAAGAAACACCTGTCGGAAAAGTACAACCAGAAAACTTTGCACTTGATCAAGGGCGCTATGAAGCGATTGATGGACAATAACGAGATCAAGCCTGTGAAAGCTGGTACCGCTGGCGTGAGCGGATCGTTCCTACTTGCCAAAGCAGCTCCGAAGCACGCCAAACCTGCAAAGGCAGAAGAAAAGAAGTCGAAGGCCGTGAAGACAGTCGCAAAGAAGGGCCCGAAAGCATCCGCTGCTCCTGACAAAATCAAAGCCGCTGCTGCTAAGCCCAAAACTGCTGCCGCTGTTCAGAAATCTGAAATTGATAAGAAGAAGAAAGTGGCTCCAAAAAAGATGGCTGCTGAACCGGAAACCGTCGAAAACGACGACAAAGAGAACTCTGAAGACGAGGCTCCAGCAGTTGAATCGCCATTGCCAGTACAGAAGGCACCAGTCAAGCGTGCTCCGAAGAAAATGGCTCTTCAGGAGATCAATAACAACGAAGATTCCGGCGAGACTATCTTGAAGAAACCGCGCAACGTTGCTTCAGCCACAGTTGACTCAGGGGACGAAGCCAGTGACACCGACACAGAAAAGGAGGATTCAAAGAAAGCTTCTTCGCCAGTAAAGAAGGAAAAGGCTGCTCCAGCTGTTAAAAGAGCTGCCAAGAAGAAGGCTGACACTTCCAGCGACAACGAAGCTTCCAGCGACGGTGGCAAGGAAGATGCATTCGATAAGCTCATCGCTCACAAGAAATCTCGTCGCAACATCGAGAAGAACTAGTATCTGAGACAGCGAGGACGTACCGGAACAGTACATGCTTCAGATCATTTTAAAACGCTTTCATTAATTGATTTTAATAAAAGATGTTAAGATTAGACAATAAATCGTCGCTCTTAATTTTATGGAGATTTTGAGGTTGAGAATTGGGCAAAAAACGAGTTTGAGTGACTATTGCACAAAATTTCGGACTTGAGCCCTTCAAAAACATTCCCGTTCATTGAACAAAATAACGGCAATGGAATCGAAGGCGACAGTTGCTTGGAGAATGACAGACAGCGAAGTTGTTTCTCAATCTTTATTAGTGGATTTGCACAATTGGTCTTAAACTGACCATAACTTAACATCTGCGAATGTAATTTCTTTGAAAATCGCGCTGCTCATTTTGTCATGCGCCGCGATTGTCGATTTGCGTGTGCTGAAGACGTCCTGAATCTTCTCCCTGATCTCGGTGGTTTTGATTTCATTGCGAATGTAGAAAAGGCGAATCAAATGTTCTTCGTTGATCGATGGATAGTTCGTCAGTAATGTGTGAAGATCCAAAATTATCATTTCGATGTCGCAGCTTAAAAGTTGTGACAAAACAATAATTGCGTCAAACGGAGAATCGTTCTTAAGCACGTTCGGTGCAATCTTCTCAAAGAAGGTTTTGATTTGACGGACTTCGTTGGTGATCTTGCGGACGATGACGTCGCACTCGGCCTTGGGCTTGCTGATGCGCTTCGACAGCAAAGCTTTGATGTATCGTCTAGCGACCAGCTTCTGCGCTTCCTTAATGACGAACTCGAAGTTAGAAACTCGCAAGTGATTGTAGTCTTGGAAATAATCTTGCAGGGTGACACAAATCGTGTCCACGGCGATGCTCGAGCTGACCCACTTGATGGTGAACAGTTCGTTGAAGTGACCGTCAAGGTCAAGGAATGCTTCTTCTAACAAGTACGAAGCCGTTTCGTCTCGCAGTGCCTGGAATGTGCTGAGAAGCTTCTCAAAATCTTCATAATGATCAGTGCGAGTCTTCGGCCAGTAAATCTGTTTGATCTGTTGTGCAAGTTCCATGATCTGCTGGCAGTTATTCACGATCGTGATGATGTGCTGCGTGAAGAAAGGGACTTGACTGCGGTCTTTAAAGTGCTTTTCCTTGAACTCGATAATAGCCAGGCGATATTTCTGCCCGTAGCGGGTCACCTGCTGGATGCTCAGCACCAACGCATCGAACGTCAAGTCCTGTTTGATCGTGTTGGTGACTTGGAGATGCTGATCGATCATTTGGAAAATAATTACAGGGCTTGCGGTGTGGAAGAACTGGTCGTCTTGATCGGGCATACCTTGAATAAATTGATTGTTAATCATGGACAAAAGTTAAGAACATTAAAGAACCTACCAGCTTGCCACTCGACAGTTTCTGTTTCCACAGTTTTGTTCATCCAATCTTCGTAATTCTTCTCCATCGTCTTGAGATAAGACGTTTCAAGCTTCTTCACCATCTCAGGCTTCATCAAAGGCTGAATGTTCTTGATCTGAGTCAAATCTATTTTCAGATCTGGGTTCAGCATGCAGTCCTTGCCAGGATATGTGTTGAGAGTCCACGAGAGAAGTGTCACGTATTCGTTTCCCTGAACTCCACGTTGCACAAGTTGTTCCAGCTAAAATTATTGAAATAAGTTTTAATTATTTGTGATTGAGAAAAAATATGGCAAGAGAACTTACAAAGCCAGACACAGCCCGATGGTACATCTTGACGAATTCTTGAAGAATGTTGTATTCGGGTGGAAAGCACGGAGTGCAAACAGACTTAACGACCTTCAAGTCTTCTAAGATCAATTGCCTCATGATTTCAAGGTCTTTCACCAACCACAGCTTCTCATCACGCTTCTCGATGTTGGATCCCTCGATTCTTTCTTCCACAGTTGCGTTGAGAGTGTGGAACAGCATCGAGCGCCACTCCTTGGGACGCCCAGGCGGCAGAAACCCGGTCAGCTTCTGCTGTTGCATCGCGAACTGATCAGCTTTCTCTTCCCTTTCGAGGATTCTCAGCGCAGTGACAATCACAGTCGGTTCTTTACGAACCGTATTCAAGGTGCGCTTGAAGATGAAGCGAAGTTTCTCTTGCAGAGCAGTCGAGACAGTTTCAACTTTGTCGAAGTAGCACTTCAAAGTCACTTTATCGTGGGTGTTCTGCTTAGTCAGCTTGTGCAACTCGAAAAGCAAGTCATCGCGGGAATTCTCCAGATCGGAGAGGCACTGATGAGCTAGCAAAAGCTTGTCTTCCTCGATCCATCCCATCGCTTTCTCGACACTTGATTGCACTGTGAAAATGTGCTTCAGATTCTCCATCGCCGTCACGTACTGCGAATACTTTGTGTTTTCTTCCTTCACCGGTTCCAAATCGTCGGCCAAACCCGGAACGTCTTTGATCAAGCCTTGAATGTTCCGGATTCGCTCTTCAACTTCAATGGCGTCTTCCAGACTAGACTTGAGCTGCTGTAGACCAGACCCGACAGAGTTCAATTGCATGTTGAGGGCGGATTTCAGCAAAGCTTCGTCCGAAATCTTTTTCCTTAGAATCCGGTGCCGAAAAGTGTCGATCTTCTCCAACTGCCCGCTTCTCTGGAACATGTTCTGGATCTCCTTCAGTGCCGCAGCCTCTGCTTCCTTGTCCAGAGATTTTAAATCCATTTCACAATATTTTTCTGCAAACTTTGTTTTGATATTTCACTAAGGGAGTTCAAGAGCGTCGTCGATTTGTTTGAATCCTATTTATTAAGCTCGTTAGTTTTTTTTGACAATAGAAAAATTTAAAATTTCCTTGACTCGTGAAGTGTGACTCAATTTGCGCTTAAAGCGTCGGCACATGAGCAGTACCGCTTGATGTAATCTCGAATTATTTCCTGGACGTCCTTCGAGCAAATCTCGACGGCATTGATGACTCGCAGCATTGGTTCGAGGAAAACTTTGCTGCCGTTGACTTCGTCGAGGATTCCTTTGTCTGTTAAGATGGACACGACGTCTAAGAAGAACAGACAAGCTCCCAAGAACTCGATGCTTCTAGGACCGTACAACTCTTCCTTGACATTCATCAACTCGATCGACAATTCCAAAGGAATCAGCGCGTTCTGAGTTCTGATTGCGTCGCGGTTGGTGATCAAAGTGTGCAACATCATCTCCGTCATGTGAAAACGAATCTCGTCTAGCGTGCTGAAGCCTTTAACAGCCGCCATGAAGTTCTCGAAGACTGAATCCATCGTTATGGGTCGACTCTCTTCCGATGATTGGTGGGCAAGCAACGTGAAGAATTTTTTCATCGCTTCGTTCTCGTGCACTTTATGGCAATCGTGACATTTGAGCAAGTAATTTTCACGGTCGTCCTCGTCTTCATCGAGGTTGTCGTCACCAGAAATCTGCTTGTCAGGGTAATAAAGTCGTTGACTGCAGAAGCGGCAAAGAACAGAGTTGTTGAAACGCTAAAAGAAAGTTTTTAAGAAATATTTCAAGAACCCATCATAATCAAAGGTTATCCGATCATACGTATTCATCATTCCTATCCTGGCATTTGGTGCATTCGCAATTAAAATTGTACTGCAACCGCAATGAATCCTGACGTTCTTGGTACGACATGAGTTTGTAGTTCGGTCCATAGCAGTTAAACACTTCACCACCTTCGGAAATGTCTTCCGTTGCGTAGATCGTCAGCTTCTTGCCATCGAAGACGTTGCGGATATTTGGTGCACATGAGTGATTTAGCATCGAAGTACGCGGGAAGATTCCGGTGAATACGCGTTGAGATTTCAGTAGAAGGTGAAGTCCACCCCCGTTCGCTTGGTTTCTAAGCAGCATCAGCTTGAGAGACTCGGTCGTGAAAATATTCTGACGGAAGTCGATGATTGCGTGGCCGTTTGACACCAACTGTCCCAAATGACGGAGAATCAGGGCACCGATAAGCAAGCCCCAGTCAGAGTTTTTCTCGAGAAGTTGCAACGAGGATTCCTTGATGTGGTCTTGGAAGAACGTTGTGTGCTGTCTGAGGTAAAGAACAAGCATTTGTGCGGTCTAAAAACGAATGAATTAAGTAATTGAATTATAATTCTACATCAGAAGTGTCTTACCAAAGCGTAGGGCATGTTCTTTGTTGCGAAAACCTTGTCTCGAAACAAATTTGGTAACAAGCCGATCACTTTTGCATAAGCTTGAAACTCGTGCTCGGGATTATCTTCGGCCAATAAATCCTTGTACTCGGTGTCGCACAACTCCACAATCTTCTGGAAGACCTTCTCTGGTTTGTTTTTGCACTCGGATTTGTCAAATGCTTTGGTGGAAAGCTTCTTGATCAGAGCTGGAAAGCCAACTAAGAGACAACGAATCGCGAGGTGTGCAATTCCAATTTCAAACCACCTAAAAAATGATAAAATTCATTTAAGGATTGTTCAGATGGCCGTAGTAAACTCACAAATTGATCTTGTAGCCGCCACATTCGTATTTGTGCAGCTTCTTGTGTTCTTCACAGCACTTGGGCGAGCAGTAGCTGGCCATTCGACATTCAAGACAGAGAAAAGGCCAAATATTCACGAGACCACAGTTCTCGCAGTCGCTATTGAAGTATTTCTACAAAAGGAAAAATTTCACTTTTAATATGTGTGACTGGCTCTGGAGTCTCTCATTGACTTGTGCAATTAATGGAAATTACCTTCATTCCTATGTTGTGAACGGGGATAAATGCAAAAGGAGTCTCGCTGAAGATCTTGGTGTCCTTGGCAATTGACTTTTGAGCCACAACGTGTCGACCTTTATCCTCGGTGAACATCCTAAAATGACAACCGTTTGGTTAACGTTGAACTGGGTGAAGACTAATACTACTCACTGCTTCACTTTCAGCTCTCCATCGTCCTCCAGCTTGAGCTTGTCCATTTCAGGCAGCTCATCGACGTATTTTTCTTTCTCCATGGCCTTCAACCTGATCTTGTATTGTTGCACAATTTCTCTGGACTGTTTCGAGGATTTCTTCAGGTGCTTTTCCAACCCAGCCAGGTTCTTACGCATTTCAGGCACCGAGTCGTGGGACAACGAGCACAGCCTCTCGTAGATCTTGAACTTGTCGCTATGGTTGAACTTAATCGCCTGAGAACAGTCGTGGCGGGCAACCTCGTTGAAACCGAGTTTCATCAATGCGGCAGCTCTATTTCCATGGCAATATGCAAAGTCGGATGCGTTCTCGCAGCATTTAAGGGCGAGTGAGTAGAGGAAGCAGGCCTAAAAGCACGTAAAATTAGCTGACGCTGTTGTCATGAACATTTAATAGAAAATTACCTCAAAAAGGTTCGCGTTCGGCAATTGTTTGTAGATTTTGTTCCCCTCGAATCGAATTTCCTCGCTCAGCTTCGACGACGTCTTAAGTATCGGAGCCAGCGAGTTAAGGTAAGACAACAAAGTCTGAACGTCCTTTTTATTCTGCAACGAGTTGATCACCGATATTTCACTCGCGCTTCCCGACGCTTTGCTCGCCACCTTTCTTTCTCGCATTTGCTTTATCACGGCGTCAAACTTCGTCCCGACCCCGATTTTGCTTGACATTCCGCAATCTGGCAGAGACATCCTTACAATCTGATATTCGCAGCTCTTTTAACCAAAAGCGAAAGTGAAATCGGAGCTAGTGAGAGATCGTGAAGGTCGAAATTCAAATTCGCCGGCAAGTTTCCGTTAAAAATTGTTAAATTCATTTATTCAAGAAAATTCTTCTGCGATCTCTGGATTGGATTTCACAGTCTTAAGAGTGTGATCAAAGATGCCCAAGTGATAATTACAGACAGGGCAATGGAGGTTCTCGTGAGTTGGCTCTGGGAAAATGCAAGGCGACAGGCAACAAGGCCAGCAAGTCATGAAGATCGTGGACAAGAACGAAGACTCAGTGACTCTCTCGCGGTGTGTTCTGACGATTGGTCGCTTGAATGACTGGCATCTTGGGCAGTGGATCTTCTCGTCTCCGATAGGCCGCCACTTCTCAATTGATGTCTTGAAGAACATTGCGCGGTTCTCGCGATTGTGTGGCTTTCGATTGGAACTCAGCGCTCGACCTTCGCTGGCTTTTTTCTCGTACAGAACTTTGACGTCCTTTCCTAAGTTCTTAATTCTGGCATTTTCTTGGCTCTGACCTGGTGATTTACTTTTCAGCGGTGTGAGTTCATTAAACCTTGCCTTGTTGTCTGTTAGTTTTGCAGGTGATGAATAAGTTTTTGGCGGTGGACTGTGATGCTGAACAGTCAGCACTGAATCATCTGACGTTGATCTTCTCTTCGAGTCCGACGATCGAGGTGTGACGTTCGGTGAGTTTGCTTGACTCATCTTGAAGAAATCACTCCACCGAATGTCTGTTTGAATTTCCTTGTCGATCAGTTTCTTGAAATTGTCTGAGTTTAAGTCCAAACTTTGTCTCAAGTCCTTGCGAACGGTTTCCTTTTGAGATTTTCCAATTTCCGAGTTTTTCGATCGTTTATTTGCTAACGGATGCTCTCTTTTGACGTGGTTGATGAGCTCGCTGGGATCGCTTTGGGTGTAAGAAAGTTCTCTGCCGCAGATAAGACACCTAACAACTAAAACCATTACGCCGGATCATTTTAGAGATTTTAAGAATATTTTTGTGAGGGAAAAAACTTTGAATTTCAAATGACGCCAACTGCAATTTATTTCACAAGCTTTGCAAAACGTTCTTTAAAAGCGAGTTGAAGTAGCTGGTTCTTTTCTTAGGCTGCTGTTCCTTTCGTGGCTTTCTCCATTTGTTAACGTCCAGGTTCATCATGCCGCCGATGACTTCTTGTGCGAACTGCCACGGAAATTCTTCTTGATCTTCGATGACGTGCGCCATTCCAGTCGATCCGAAGTCGACCCAGAAGTAAGGCAGATTCTTGGGCACCGACCGTCTTATGTTCTTCTCGCCTTTAAGTTCGATGAGTTTTTTGTTGAGCGTCGACTTTTCGCATTCTTGGATGGCTTTCTTGAAGTAAAACTGAATCATTTCCAGTTCTAAACTGGCCACGCAATGAATTTCCATATGCGGTCGTCGGTTTAGGAATTTCACAATCTCAAAGAACACGACGTCTTCCTTTCTATCGAGGAAGAATTTCGTTAAAGCTTTCTTCAGATTTAACACTTCTTCCCAAATGTCTTCGTCGACGTTTGTGCTGCACGGGACGTGTTGTATGGGCGAAATCACCAAATGATGATTGACTAATCCTTCGTAATACGGGATAGACAAATAAATCTTCTTGAAAACGTGGATAATCAAGTCCTTGTCCATCTTGGGTGAGTCAAAGCACTTGTTACATGAATCGAGAACTTTCTCCATCTTCTTGTGTTCTCTGATCGCCTCGTCGCGTTCGTCCGACTTGCTCTGTTTGTCTTTTCTGATGGTGTCTGAGAAAATGTCGGCCATGTCCATCTGCTGGGAGTCTTTCACCTTGCTAATTGCCTTGGCGAACTCGATGTCTTGGTCTCTTCCATCGGTGAACTTCTCGCGCTCGAACTAAAATAGACAGAAATGTAAACCAAAGTTTAATACAATTCTTTTCCAACTCACCATTTGCTTGATGTCGTATTTTCCATCGTCAGGATAATAGCAAGTGCGTTCACCAGCAACGTGAGTCTCGACTCGCTTGTTCTTCTTTTTCTTGTCTTGAGGTCGACGGTCTGACTCTTGTTGTGCTGGTCTGGTCACGCCAGCAGCATTAGTGATCGACAGCACGACTTGTTCCTTGTCACGAGATCTAACAGGCGCAGCTTTTCCAGAACTTTTAAATGCCTTGGCCTTATCCAACTTCACCTTTAGCTTCTCAGCTAGTTTTTCATTGCCCAAAAGCTCAGCCCTGATCATTTTAGCGCCGATTTCGTTCATTTGCTCGTCAGTTAGGAAATCTGAATGTGAAGCAGTCTCTCCTGCTGCCTCTTCTATTTGTGGTGGCTTTGCTGGAAGCATGACTCGTTCTGGTTTTTCTGGAGTCGGTGATCTTGAGGGAGATTTCGACTCATATCTAGATTGGCTTTGACTTCTCTCTCTTCGCGTTTCTTCTCTGTGTCTACGAGGTTCATCCCTTCGAATATCGTCTCTACAGTTGTCGTCCTTTTGATTCTCGCTTCTGTTACTATCTTCTCGACGGTTTTCATCCCTTCTAGTGTCATCTCTTCTTTGTTCGTCTCTTCTAGTTTTATCCCTTCTGTTGTCATCTCGTCTCCCTTCGTCTGGTCTGGATTTTCTCCAATTCCCAGCCGAACCGAAACTCTTTGCTGGTCCCCGTCTTCCATAATAATCATCTTCGTCGTTTTCCTTCGGCCTTTGAAAGCTCGGCATGCCGCCTTCGCCGGTCTTGAAGTAGGGATTAAGTTCTCGAGAAGACGTCGCTGGATCGTAGACATCAAGTTTGGCCTTCTCAGCTGCCGTCTTTGTCGGTTGCTTCTCCTTCGAGAAAGTCGGCAAGAAAAAATTGTCAGCATTGGACATCCAGTCTTCTCTTTGCTTAGTTTCTGCTTTAGGGGGAAGCGATGGGCTTTTTTTTGCTTCCTTCTCAACCCAGGCACCGGATTCGCTAGAGCTGGAGCTTGACCGGCGCTTCTTTTTGGATTTATGCTTTTTCGCTTTCTTTGAACTTTTCTTGTGCTTCTTGCTTTTGACCAGCTCTTCTTCACTGTCACTGGATTCCACTGAGTCGGACGAGTATTCCTTGGAGCGCTTCTTCGATTTGCCCATGTTCAAATTGAGATCGAGTGTCACAAATATTTGAAATCGTTTTTCGTGCGTTTGTTTACATCCGCGCAGTTTAACGCCACAGCAGCCACGGGACATCAAACTACAGTCACAACAAAAGTTTCTCCGACGGTTCGACAAGGTCTCGTCAAATCGCTAATTTTAAAACGCAAGCATGTCGCTGTTCCGAAACAACAAGCTGCTTGCACCTGCAATAAACCTCATTACCAAATCGCGGTTCAGTTTCGCTCAGCAACTTCCGGAGACAATCAAAAAGGAGAACGATGCCTTGCCGTTCGACTTCTATCACGAAAACTGCATCTTAGTGGACGCAAATGACAAAGCAGTTGGATCAGCCAGCAAAAAAGACTGTCACAAGGTTGAAGGTGACAGCATAAGACTGCACCGAGCGTTCAGCGTCTTCCTGTTCAACAAACAAGGCGACATGCTACTTCAGAAGAGGTCGAGCCACAAGGTAACATCTTCTCAAAAAAACGCGCATTAATTATAGTCACATGGTGTTATTGTGTCATTCGAGGCGGTTCCTCGTGTGTTAAATTTCCTATCCATAAATTACCATAATTTATCTGATGAAATCATTTCTTCTTCGCTCTCGAAAGGTAACTTTTCCGAATTGCTACACGAACGCGTGCTGCTCCCATCCTCTTCACGACAACGAACCAGAGCGCGATGAGCTGAATGCAATCGGCATCAAACGAGCGGCCCAGCGTCGGCTCAGTTTCGAGCTTGGAATTCCAAACAGCCAGGTAATCAGTCTTTGTGACTCAAAACTTTCATTTTTCGCAAAAGCAAAGTGGAAGAAAAGGAAATTAAACGATTGTTGATTCAGCTTGACCGTGTTTCTACATCAAACAATCAGCACATGCAACGGTTATCGAATAGTGACGTCTAACGGATAAAGAAAAATGTTGAAGAATAAGAAACTCGATTTGCATAACCGGTGTGGATTGTAAATCCAACTTTTCGACAAAACTTTCGCACAAACCCTAACACGTGTAGCTTTAATTAACGTTTGTTAGCTTTTCTCCGCTGCTGCTAAGTGAATTCTATTTAACATCTCCGTTTTCACAGGTGCGCCCAGAAAACTTCCACTATTTAACACGGATCCACTACATCGACAGAGGCGACGGCGTTTGGGGCGAACACGAGATCGATTACATTTTGTTTCTCCAGAAAGACGTTGACGTTAAACCGAATCCCGCGGAGGTCAGTGAAGTGCGGTGGATTAAGCGGGCAAATCTCGAAAACGACATCAAGTCACTCGATGAACCACTGACGCCTTGGTTTGAGCTGATTCTTAAGTCAGGCCGGTTGAATCTGTGGTGGGACAATCTTAGAAACCTGAAGAAACACGAAGATTACAAGACAATTCACAAGCTCAATTAACTTTTGAGTCACTTCCGAGTTAAAACGCGTTGCAATATTTTATTTTAATGTTCAGTTGGGATCAATTGGGTAAAATCTGGTCATAGCTTTTTTTATTCACTGTTGAATTTTGTGCACAATTGACAATAAAATTTATCATTTGTAATCAATTGTAGTGCGAATGTAGACGCGACCAGACGGCATTGTCACGTCGTCGATGCTACTGTCAGGGAAATGTTTTTTGATCTCTGACGGGTCAGCTTCGGGCAGCAGCATGACTTTTTCACCAGGAACCCAGTTTGCTGGTGTCGCGATGACTTTGTATTTATCGGTGAGCTGGAGTGAGTCAATGCATCGTAAGATTTCGTCGACGTTACGGCCTGTCGACGATGGATAATGCATAGACAATCGGACGCGATGATCTGGGCTGATGATGAACAAAGCACGAATTGTTTTCGCGGTCTCCGCGTCAACCTTCTGGTTTGCGTCGAGCATTCCAAATTTAACTGCGAGTTCACGAGATGGGTCAGCGACGATTGGATAAGGGAAGGTCTCGCTTTCGATGTCTTTGCAGTAGTTGGAAATGTCGTTGACCCATTCGACATGCGACTTCAAGTCATCGACGGAGTGCGCCAGAACTTTGGTGTTACGTTTGGCAAACTCGTGCTGGTGAACTGCGATTCGACCCAGCTCAGTTGAACACACTGGAGTGAAATCCGCCGGGTGAGAGAACAATACGCACCACGAATCTCCAAGCCACTTGTAGAATGAAATCGGCCCCTTGGTGGTGACGGCCTTGAAGTCAGAAATAATTTCGTTTAATCTCATCTTGCTAGTCTGACAGCACTTGTACAACTGAAATTAATTCTGTGGGATCGCCACTTATATTCTGCTTAATGACAAACAAGTCGCTCAAACAGAAACAAACGACTTTGTTCTGCAAGTTCAAGTAGATTTAATGAAACCATTCTGCGTAAGTTGAGTATCAATGAACTCGCCAGAGATAACTCGCGTTAGTGTGATTTGCTCTTCTGCATCTTCGCTTTTTTCAATAAGACGTCACTCACTCGGCTATCGTAGAATTTCTTCTTCCTATCAAGCTTTCGTCACGTTCGCATGAACTTTTACTTAGAAGTCGCGAACATCGAAACAGGTTTTGATCTCAGAAATGCAAAAATAAAATTCCAGTTCACTTTTAATGCCATTTTTATTAGTTATGCATATTTTATAAACATTGATAATGATGTAAATGCAATAATTTATCGTTTTTCATTGGTGAAGGAACTGAGTGACAAAAAGCAAGTGGATGCTTTTGTAGGATGGTGCAATTTAATACAATTTCACGCGTGAATTCCAATCCAAAACTAATTGAAATTTTAAAAATATTTTCCTTTCGTTCGGGTTCAAGATTGGATTCAAAATATAACCGAGACATTTGATGTCTGTCGACGGTGAGATTAAATGTTGGTGATTTAAATGACGACAGCGCCGGCTTCACTTCTGGATGTCGGCAGAGACGGGCACTCTTTCCATGAGTCTGACAGCGGATCGTAGCATTCGAAAGAACTTATCGTTATTTGTGCTCGATAAAAATTCACTTCGCGTGTCTGAGAAGAAGAAACGAGACTCGTAAATTCTGAGTTCGATTAATTATGAATATTTTATTACCTGATCTCCCCCGGCAACATACAAAAGCCCGTCGACAGAGCTAACAGCGGGAGACGCTCTGGGAACTGACATTGGTGAGACCGTCGTCCATTTCTCTTCGTCGAACGAATATCTCTCAACGCTCTTGAGTACTTCTTGGTGGCTCGAATTTCCCCCAACGACATAGAGATGCCTTCCCAACACAGCGACTCCCATTTGACACCTTGCGGTCTGCATTTTTGGAAGGTGTGTGAACTCTTGCGTGATGGGATTGTAGCTAATCAAGTCTGGGAGGTGGCGGGAAACTTGAGTGCATCCCCCCACAATATAAATCAATCCGTCGAATGAAACCTGTGGAGAGAAATGTCAGACGAAACTCTTGTCTTTCAATTGCACAACTCACCACTCCCATGCTGAACCTCGGTTCTGGCAGCCTGTCGACAGTTTCCCAGCAGTTTTTGATCGGATCGTAGCTTTCAATAGAATCGCCAATATCTTCCCCGATCCAGCCACCGACCGCCCAGAGTGTTGTTCCAAGCGTAGTAAGCCCGAATTCGCATCTCGGAGTATTCATTGGTTCAAGTGCTTCCCATGTGTTGCTGATAGGATCGTAAACTTCGCCGTTTGCGAATATTTGCGAGCCTCTTTCGCCTCCAACGACGTAAATCTTCGAGTTCAATGCTGTCACGCCGGGCAAAATGCGTCCGACTTCCATCGATGCCGTGTCGACCCATTCGCCACGGAAAACATCGTACTTCAAGACTGACTCGAAGATGCAGTCGTTTGTCCAGCCACTCGCGGATTCTCGCTTCGATCCGCCGATAATGTAAATCGATTTCTTGGCGCCGAGTCTTGGGTTGCACGTTACTGGAACGAGAACACCTCTAAGTGATGTCAGATCTTTGGAGAACGACCTTAGCGCTACTTTGACGGAATTGTCACGGCATTGTGAGATTTCTTCTTCAATTAGACGAACAGGAACTAGACTGAGTCGAACGTTGGCCAGCACGTCAAATACGAAGCGCTTTCTGATGCTGACTTCGTGCCTGATCCATCGCATGGCGACCGTGAACACTTGGTACTCGCTGTCGACTCGAATCAATTCACTCGATATCAGCCTCGAAAGCATCTGTTGCGAAACTTCCAAGATTTCGTCGTGCTCAGCCACTTCTGGGAAGTGTGAGTTGATGAAGCCCAAAGCGCTCTCTGCCAGCTCGCGGCAACTGTGTGCTTCAGCGAACCTTAGAATTCCAAGAGCATTTGACGGGTGCAATTCACGACATAAATACTGCGCACAGCCTGACACCACGTCCGGCAGTTGAAGCATATCGGCCGCTGCCAGCAGCTCCTGCACGTTGACTTGGTCAATTTCTATTTTCCCTGTGTAGATGAAATCGACGAGTTTCTTCAAGATTTTGTGATCCAAAGAGTGCAAGCGAACGATTTTCTCTTTATTTTCATTGAAGACGTCGTTCCCGAACATAGCTTCGAAGTAGCTTGAGCTGCTGGACAAAACGACTCGATGGGCCTTAATCACTTGAGTTTGGTCACCACCAGCCATCAGCTCCACATCACAGAACTTTTCATTATTGTGAAGATTCTTCAGGTTGCAGAAGAACGTCGAGTAGTAGTTTTTGGTCAAATTCTGCTGGATGTCGGGATTGCTGGTTTTATTACAGTCGGATAGTTGAGGCATGATCGAAACTTTTACGGGAGGCTATCGCTCACAATAATCTCAATTGATTAAATTATTTATTACAATTTTTTCACTTTTCGAGTCCACCTCGCCCAACTTTTCTGATTCTAACAACTACACAATCGCATCCTATCAGCGACCAGTGCCAATTCCGATTTGGATTGTGCCTAAAAAGCTGTCATTGCACAATCGTCAACACAAATACTTGAACGGTGAAGCGATTAAATAACACGGAAACAATTTTTCTTCGCGAGATTCTTTGAAATCCACGGGGCTGAGTATTCGGAAGCTACGCTGATGGAGTTTGAGTTTTTGGCGCAACAGAATTTCAGTTTAAAAATTATATTTCTATGATGATGTATCAACATTTCTGGTTTTGAAGATATCCGATTGAGATTAACAAAAACTCGTTTCGATTAGTTTCCTATCAGCTTGATTTCGTTTATTCATTCAAGTGTGTCGATAATTTGATAATTTTCCTTTCTTTATAAGTGTAATTGTAATATGTATTTTCGTTACGCAAAATTTCGACTATAAATAATTAAAATAAATTTTGTGTACAGAAGAAAATGATCACACGAGTGACAACTTCCATCGATCTTTCGTACTTTTACTCCACCGCGAAGCCGCAAGTCTCTTCCACGGCCTGGCTCAGTTTGTCGTTCAGAAGTTGAAAACTGTCGTAAGCCGGCAGGTCGATTCGATTAAAGCATGTGTGAGCCTTGGGCAAGTTCTGAATCGGAACGTCACTGGTTAGATGTATCGTGAAAAGACGCGGCGTGGCTGCGCCGGTGTTTCCTTGCAGTGCCTTGAAGCCTTGTAAAGGAACGCGAGACGATCCCGTCACGAACTGCAGTAATCTGGCTCGCATCTCTGATGTATATGATTCAACCACCTAAAAAGGAAAGCGAAAAGTTAATTTTCTACGTCAAACCGATAAAAACTTGTTCAATTTACCTGCCAGAACCAGACCACTTGCAGTGTTTCTGGTGTGCAGTGCTTCAGTCGCGTGTATTGCTTCCAGTCGTTGACGTCAATATTGCTTATGCCACAAATAACCAGCTCAAGCTCGCGTTCATCAAACGGACGCAACAGTTGACTTGGTATTAACTCGCAGAAACCTTTTAAAGAAATTTACGTTTATGACTTGAACTTTCTGGCGCCTTCAAGCTTAACTCACCCTTCTGCAAAGCCAAGAACTGCTGTTCAATGCCTCGCATGAATCGATAGTTCACATAAAGCTTCACATATTCCCGCTTGTTGTCTTCGGTCACCGGAATCTGCGCGCCGTTTGGCTTCAGTTCGTGCACCTTCAAAATCCCGAAACTATTGTTTTCTACGCTGAACGTCGACTCGATGACGTTCGTGATATTATTCTCGCTAAAAAAAATTGTTGTCGTTATAAATTTTCACTAAGGCGTCAGATTTCACTTACAGCATCCATGTCAAGCTCCTATGCAGTTCGGGATCAACGCCTTCGATATCGGACAGCGTGATTGGCTTATTCAAAAGTTGTTTGTAGAACGGAAGGGTGAACCCGGCGTCCAGACAATGACCGTGGAAAACTGCGATACCCAAAATTCTTCCAACGAAATGGAAGTAAGAGAGGTGATCAGGGTTGATGCCTGCAAAAAAGAAAAATTTTCATTGAAATTTCAATCTAAGCTTGACTTTAAAGTAAACTTACTTGAATCTTGGTTGATTTGAAGCGTGTACTGATCATCGCGTGAGTATTGAAACAAGCCATATTGTGGATTGAGCATTTCTCGTGATAGCAAGTGCAGCCACTCTCGAGCAATGCCACCGTAGTCGAGGCCTTCTTCGCCGCGGAATTTCACCATCAGTCGTCTAAAAATGAATTAATTATAAAGTTGACGCATTGTCGCAGCTTATCGACGCTTTGTCAAAGCTGATTCACTCACTTTCTCATGTCCTTTGGTCGCATTTTCATCACCAGTCGATAGCTCTCTTCGAAAATCTCCTGTCTCGACACTTCCAGTCGACAATGGCCCGACTGTGGTTGGAGTGTCTGCAGTTCTGACCTCAAAGCGCGCAGCTTTCCGACCAGATCTCGTCTGTATTTTGGCAATTCACTCTCGAGCAGTCCGATGGGCAGATCTGCTATGGTAGCGTTACCAGTGTTCGGCTGAGTCGATGGAATAGCGCCGGTCACAGCCGGGTTGGTGATGACGTTCGATCGGTGCTCGATCACATTGTTGGGTCGTATAATTGCTGTCGGTCCGTTAGAGACTTGTGGTTGGGCGCCTCCTGAAGACGCGTTCTGTGCGGCTGTTCTTCTTAGTGCGTTCAAAACTTGACCGTTTAATCGCGGGTCAGTGAACTGGGTCGTCCGATTGTTGTGATTAACAAAGTAATCTCGACCAGAAGCAGTTTTCCGCTGCTCCCAGCCACTTGGTAATGGTCCTAACTGTTCGGGGGTGATGTTCTGTGTGTCGAAATCTCTCGGTATTCGCGGGTCGTGCCAAGTGGAAACGCCTGTTGGAATGTGGAAGAAATAAACCTGACCCTGTTGCGTTGTTCTCATTTCTGAAAAATGCAAAACAATTCGATTAGGAAATTTTAAATCATCACTCGTGACAAGTTTTACCATAACCAGGAGGTAAATCGATAGCTGGTCGAGCACCGTTTGGTCTCATTCCAGCACCAATGATAACAGGAATTTGACGGGCCTGTCGTTGTCTTTGTCGTCGCTGCGTTTCCTCTTGACTACGGGACGATCTTCGTGATCTTTGTGCTACAATTTAGAAATTTATTAGTAACGTGTCTCTTAAAACAGCACAAATCAACATATTTACCGTCGGCAGCATTTCGATTTTGAATAACTTCTGCTGGTCTCTGCGGCGTTCCGGGCTGTGACGTTGAGTTTTCATCAGCGCGAGGCAAAACCGTTGTAGGCGGCGAACGACTTCCACCGTCACGACCGTTCGTTATTGGGGCAGTGGTATTGGGAGGCACTTGTTGCTGTTGCGTAGGTGATAAATTGGTCGTTTTACTTAAAATCCTAGCGCTATTACTATTTGTTGTAGTCGAAGTTGCGGCTGGTACGCTCTGATCACTCACGTCGCTCGTGGTTGTGCTTGTGTCGATGGCTAGTGAGCTCAGATTACTTGTGAGAGTATTTATGCTTGGCACCAGAACTGAATTGCGTGGAGATGAAATGGCAGTTGCGGGGGCAACTGTAGTCGGCGAGGTCGTAGCAATCTTATGCTCGATGCTGGTCGTGCTGCTACTGTTGCTGATTTCTCCATTCGTAGTTCCGATCAAGTTTTCCGTCGAGTGTCGACGGCTGCTCGGCGCGGGTTCAGTGTTTAGGCTTCCATTCGAAGGACTTTGCTCGATATTGTTCATCGTTGATGAACGTGACGGGCCGGGAGGCGTCTGAATATTTGTCTCAGTTCCGTTTTGGCCGTTTGTTACTACCACCGTCTGT
The DNA here is from genome assembly GCA_000775305.1 of Belgica antarctica. Taxonomy (NCBI): domain Eukaryota; kingdom Metazoa; phylum Arthropoda; class Insecta; order Diptera; family Chironomidae; genus Belgica; species Belgica antarctica. The sequence continues at coordinate 171,553 of JPYR01000012.1, forward strand.
GACGCACTGGCTGGTTGAGTCGGGCGCGACCACTGAGTTGTTCTTGTGACGTGATTGACGTAATAAACACGACCGTCTGGTGTTTTCCTTTCTTCCCACCCTTCTGGCAATGGAGCACGTGGCTCATTCACTGCTTCTTCTTCATCTGGCCCCCGAACATCTCCTGCCGGCCCCACAACTGCACACAAGCCAGGGTTTCCACTTCCCGTAACCGCGTCACGCGACAGTAAAGATATGATGATTTGACCTTTGACAGGTGTTTGGTCATCTGGAGATGACTTACAAAGGTCCAGTCTTTGATCTGGAATTAGAAACAAAGTTAATTTATGATATTCAAAAATATTCCAGATCATTCAAGTTACTTACATCCAGTATCCTTAAGTCGTTGTACGGTTGAAGCGGTGATTCTCACGCAGCCCAAGAAACCGCTGCCATTTTTGTGCATTTTCTTTTGGTTCCACACGGAGATGGTGATTCCGTCTCCGCGCGACAAGAACAAATCGTAGTGCGAGTTCCATTTAGGATCAACTGTCGCTTTACAAATGTCCGTTGAAAACACTTGCCCGCCATCGACAGCGATCTTCGCGAATGGATCCGGAAGTCCTGTAAGAAGACACACAAAGGACGATTAAATTACGTTCTCAGAATGTTTTCAGCCGCTTTCGTGTGTCTTGTGGTCAAGGAACTCTTTGTGTAAATATCAAGTTACAAGGTACTCTGTGCATGCCGTTGCTCCTTTCAATCATCGACTGATAATAAACGGTAAGAGAACATCAATTAACAAGTGTCATTATCTTACAAAACCGTTTTGATGTCTCTTCTTTCTCTACGAATTGTTTTTTTTTTTATTTCGCGAGCCACGATAACGAGCGACTTGGTTAAAAACAATATATAAATGACTAAGTTTTGATGATAAGGTCGTTTGAGATTACACATTTTTGATTAGCACACACCCCAGCATTTGAAAGGAAAGCGACGCAGAGAAATGAGGCGCTTTTGATGATAATTGAGACGGCCGACGTGAAGGACACAAATAAACAACAACTGATACAAATTCCACAAAACGAAGAAGAACGAAATGGAAAGAAGAGTAATGGTGATTGTTGTGCTTCTCTACTTATTTCGTGTTTGCCTGTGTTGTACGAAAAACTTTTTTCCTCTCTTCTGTCTTTACAATTGAGTGCACTTCCTGCTCCATCATTTATAGCATGAAATTTATTCGTTTCGTCGTGATTTTCGATTATGAAATTTGCTTTTTTGCGGAAAGCCAACGAACACAACCAAAGACAGCGAAACAACTTAGCTGATAACTTTGCTAGCTATTGCGGAATGTCTTCGGTGACTTATTGGATCACGAGTGATAAGAGGAAGACGAGAAAGTTTGCTAGCATAGATTCGGCTTCTGATAGCAAACGCCACTCATGGGTTCGTCGGCGGTGAACCCGATTGCGTGGTGTCACAAATTTAAATATTTATCGCCATCAAAAACTCGTTCGTTTTAATGATTCTGTTTGAGCAAATAGGCGGCGCAGAAAATGTAAACAGTGAGCAGAAGGGTCAGGCTGCATTATAGTCGCATGCTGTTGACGCCAAGGAACCAGAAGTCGCCTGCAGCAAAGCGAGAGAAACTGATACTTCGCCAAGAGCTTTTCATCGCCGATCACCATCAAAACATTTTTTCATTGAAACGAGATCGCAATGATGATGATTGAGTCACAAATATTGCAAATAAATGTAAACTTACTGAACAAGTCTTTGCGAGCGAGATTTCTGGCACCAAGAACTAGATGAGACGAAAGAAAAGAGGGAGAGAGAAGGACGGATTAATTATGTTAATTCCAAAATGCCTTTTCCTTCTGCAATTCTTGTTGTTGTTTTTGGGATATATTTACTTGTGATTCTGATCTTATGGGAGCCATTTCGGCGATCCATTGCTGGCTTTTGTGATATACGCGGCACTGTGCACTCTGTTACGGATCTGAATGTTGCATTTTGAACAACTTTGTCACTAATTTCGTTCGTTTAATTTGCTTCTCGACACGAACTTTTCATTTTATTTGTGCAATTTTTCCGGGGTGAGTTCACGGCGAGCGAGCGGGGAAGGCGAGAATTGAGGTAGTAGAAAAACTTAAGCAACACTTTAGCTAACACTTTGATTCTTCACGCTACTAAATAAAAACTAGCATATCTCGCTGCAATAGCCAATTTCCGATGAATAACTTAGTTCGATGCCCCTTCTCTAAAATGTGAGGTTGGCATTTGGGCCAAACACTTTTGGCCCAAATTTTGATTGAAATTGCACAATTTTTATTTTTTGGTTGTAGTTGCTGCAGTGCTTGGGTAAGATTAAACATGGCTTCAAAGCATAATTCCCGGCAATTATTTCTTTCTTAATGGTCAGCAAACTTCAGAACAAGATTGCAGCAATTATCTGATATGTTTCTTGATCTAATCCGACTTACTTGGCTTTTAACGATTGTTTGAATAACATCGGAGTGAAACTCGTTTGAATCAAATTGGGTCAAAATAATTTTGATTCAATTCGGCCCTAAACATTTTGGTTGAATTTTATTTGGACCAAATTTGTTGGGCCAATCGAACACAACCGATTAACCTTTAAATTCATTCGGAAATTCAGTAAAATTCTGACGACCGCAAAAATGACTGCCAAGACCGATATCTTCTTGAAGTGTCTAGACTCGCCAGACCTGAAGGTAAATAGAAGGAAAACCGTGGAGAGTCCATTCACCGAACGAAAGAAATCGATTTTGATTTATACCGCTAAAATTTTGTTTACTTTTAGGCACTCATCGAAAGTGCCTTTGAGAAAGGATACTGTGGAGTGATGACAAGCGCAGTGAACAGCTTGTATCGACGAGAGTTCACCGACCAAACGCTGGGCTTCAATCAGATCTGTTTCACGAGAAGCCCATTGATTATCAACGCCGCGACTTGGATTCACTATGTTTGTCCAGTGTTGTTACCATGTTTAGGAATTGACGATGAAGAAGCTCACAGCAATTCACTTCAGAAGTTTGCACAAGAGTTTAACTTCGCGCTCCACTTGAAGAACTCCGGCTACATTTGTGTGACACTCAGCGACAGCGACCCAGAAGTGCTGGGAAAAGCTTTGAAAACTCATCTTCACGATCATTTCGAGGGAAAGATTCTTGTGGAGCTGCCAATGACAAGCCCAAGAGACTTGAGTGCTGGATATTACAGTGACGAGCCTGATGACTTCACAGCAACGGATCAATGGAACGTTTGGAATCGATTCCACGAAGCCACCGGCTTTAACACAAACATCCAGGTAAGAAATGAAAGAAAACACTTGAGCTTGTTTAATAATCTCGAGTATTTTTTAGCTGGCATTGGTTCTGAGTCCAGATCTGCCACCAGAAGAAGAGATGAGACGCTGGCTCGGAGAAAACATTGCGATGCTGATTGTGCCGTATTCTTGCTTCATATCAAACAACAGCAACTATCCAGTGCTCTCTCGAGTCCACCGCGAGACCGTCCTGAAGTTTATGCAATACACGAAATGCCAACTGGCAGTGGAACCAAACGGCATTACCGACAACCGGCTGAAGCTTTACGCTGACTTTCTTTCACACGTGGGTTCTACAATGATTGAGCTGAACGAGAACTCAGGCTATGAGGACCAATTACGCTTTCCTTTACAGCCACTTCGTGATGATCTCGATACTAGCACTTATGAGGTAATTGTAAACTTAATGTTTTGATAGCAAGGACTTTAATGTTTTATTTTCTAGGTGTTCGAACGAGATCCCATTAAATATCGACTCTACCAAAAAGCGATTGAAGCAGCTTTGGTAGACAAAGCTCCGGACAACGAAAAGGCCACGAAGACTGTGATTCTGATGGTGCTGGGTGCTGGAAGAGGTTTGTGCAACAAATTTTCTTCTATTACCTAATTTAATTTTTTTTATATTTTTAGGACCACTAATTCGAGCGTCGTTAAATGCTTCCAAGAACACTGGTCGCAAGCTGAAAATTCTTGTTGTGGAGAAGAATGCGAACGCAATTGTTACCCTGACATCACTGATCGAAGTTTTGTGGCCGAACGAGGACATTACATTGATCTCTAAAGACATGCGGACTGTTGTGCTCGATGAAAAGGCCGACATAATCGTTAGCGAGCTTCTCGGATCGTTCGGTGACAACGAGTTGAGTCCGGAGTGCTTGGACGGTGCGCAGTCGCTTTTGAAACCCGACGGTATTAGCATTCCTTGTGATTCGGTTTCGTATCTGCGGCCAATCATGTCTTCAAAGATCTACAATCACATTCGCGACGAGCAGCACAGAAGCTCTGGGAAGAAACTTTACACGATACCGAGTGAAGTTAATTGGCTCAGCTATCTTAGCAACGTCTATTACATCGATGAACCAAAGGAGCTTTTCAAATTCGAACATCCAAACTTGTCAGAGCCGATTGACAACTCCCGCTACGGAAAACTGACCTTCGTGGCGAAAATAGATTGCGTGTTGCATGGCTTTTCTGGGTATTTCACCTCGAAGCTGTATAAAGAAATCGAATTAAGCATTCTCCCTGCGACTCACTCATCAGGAATGGGCAGCTGGTACAGCATGGTTTTCCCGCTGCCGCTAAGCTCTGGCCCAGTTACTCTCAAGGCCGGCGACTCCTTCACTGCCGAATTCTGGCGGAAAATCGACTCGGAGAAGGTTTGGTACGAATGGCGAGCTCAAAACGGCCAAGTCGCCAATGCAAACGGTGAAGTTCACCCAATTCTGCTGTGGATGAAGTAAATAAGAAATAAATTTGTTTTCTCTTAGTTCGCTGGGTTGTTCTTCTTTTCAGCTGCGACGGCTTCCGCCTAGAGTTTCCTTTGATTTTCCGGAATTTTTATTTAACGGTCGAGTTTCAAAGTCGTAGTTGTAGCTCCTCATCGGGGTATCAGTCTCGTGGACAAAAAGTGTTGGCAAAAAGTCTTGCTCTGGTTGAACGATTTAAAATCGCATTAAAATTAATATTCCAGCGCAACTCGTGATTAGCTCCAGCCGCCATGGACAAGTTCATTAGCATGTGGAAGGTCCGCGAGATAGCGGATAAAGTGTAAGTGCTGTGGAGACGAATTTTTCCAGAATTCCAGAACACCAAGTTGAAATTTTTTTAAGTCACTTGAAAGACGCTTATTGGTGGTTTAAACCGAGGATTCATTGGTTGAATGAACGCTTTGATGATGTCATATGATTGATTTTCGATTTCAAATCCGCTTCTCTCCAGGACGAATGTCGTGATGAACTACACAGAAATCGAAGGCAAGGTTCGGGAGGCGACCAATGAAGATCCCTGGGGGCCAACTGGACCCCTTATGCAAGAGCTGGCGAACTCGACTTTTACTTATGAGCATTTTCCAGAGGTCATGTCTATGCTGTGGCGAAGAATGTTGCAAGACAATAAAACCAACTGGCGACGGACTTATAAGGTGAGTAAACACCACCTCATCGTTTATTAACGAACCGTAACTAAATGGATTTGTACGCTACGTCCCCAGGCGACCCTAGTGCTAAGCTACCTCGTTAAAAACGGGAGCGAACGAGTCGTCACGTCAGCCCGGGAGCACATCTACGACCTCCGATCGCTCGAGAGCTACACTTTTGTTGACGAAAACGGAAAGGACCAGGGAGTTAACGTTAGGCACAAAGTGCGCGATTTAATCGAATTCATACAGGACGACGACAGATTGCGTGAAGAGCGCAAAAAGGCCAAGAAGAACAAGGACAAGTACATCGGAATGTCGTCCGATGCGACGGGCGGAATGGGCATGCGATCCAATTTCGACGATTACCGAAATCGTGAAAACTTTCCATCACAGCGCAGTAATGAAGAGAAAGGATGTAAGTTTAATGAAGCAATCAAGTCTGACCTCTATTATTAATCTGAGCTTGCATGTCTCTTCAGATTCTGATCAGACTGAGTACGACTATCAATATGGTGGCGAGGATAAAGAAGACTCGGACACCGAGTCCGGTGGCAACAGCCGCAATGCCAAGTGAGTTGACCCTGAAAGTTACCTCAAATCATTGTTGTTCAATTTTAACTCAATTTCAGACGCTACCGGGACAAGGAGAGATCCAGCAGTCCCAACGAGAGCGTTGTGACTTCAGCGCCCACCTTGAAAACAACTGAAGACATCAAAAGCAAATCAGCTTCGATCAGTGTGAAATCGGTGAAGCCGTTGTCTACTTCTGCAGCGCCATCAAGAGCTCCAAAGAAAATCGACTTGGGTGCCGCATTTGGCTACGGCAAGTCTAGTGATTTGGGAATAAATTCACCGACACATCGATCCACACACAATGAGGTTTTGTTCGGAGATGAGCCGACAATCGTCACACAACCAATCGGCTCCAAAAGCAACAACGATATTATTGAAGATATCTTCAGCTCAGCGGCTGCAGCCTCGAATCCAATCGACGACTTTGACCCACGAGCTGGTGAAGTGACGGCTGACTTCGGTGATTTTGCTTCGGCTTTCGGTGGGAGTGAAACAGCCAAGACTCCAGCTTCTGTCAGCGCTCCACTCGCAGCTGTGACGTCAGAGTTTGCTGACTTTTCTTCAGTCTTTTCCTCGCAAACCTCAGTCCCAGCGGCTGCCGTTGCCCAACTTGACGATAACTTCCTCTTCAACCCCCAACCGGTGCCAGCACAATCATCCAAAAGTCTTCTGGACAGTGCGGATTTGTTTGGCAACAGTGTCATCACCAATGCATTTACTAGTCCAGCAGCTGGTAATAAGGATCTGCTGAGCGACTTTGGCGATTTGACACTTAACCCGATTCAAGGTGAGAATTAACTATGATTAAAACTATTTCGCCACTCTCTTTCAAGTCATTTCAAGTGCATGCATCTCAAGTAAATTTGCAAATAAGGAAAAATTAAATTTTAAAGAGTCCCGAAAAGGATTTGTGTCTAATTTTGTTCCAGCGACACCGAAAATCGATCAAATTAACTCGAAGGCAGCTCAACTCATCGAAAGCTTGGAGAACATCTCGCAAATTGAATCGACAGTGCAGCTGAATGAAATGACAGTGAAAGTTCGTGAATTGAACAAATTCCTGCCGATTGGACCGCGCAACTTGACCGACTTGATGGGAAACCACTGCAGTGAGGTTGAAGCATTCGCCGCTGACAGTTACTCGACTGCGCTGTTTGAGATTGCATCGAAATTCGGAAGTTCGTGTCGACCCGGTGAAAGTCTTCCGCAGGAAATCGTGAGTCTTGCTCAAATAACTGACAACATCGAGTTCATTCTGGGAACGATGAACGTTCTAGGCGACACGAGCGTGATAGAAACGAGTGTCCACTTCGTTCTTCAGCTGCTGGAACATCTTCTACGCGATGAGAGCTACTTAATCTTCGCATTCTCGAGATTATCCAAAACGAACTTAAACGGCGAACAAGCTGTACGTGTCGACCAATTCATCCAGCAAATCATAAGTCTCCCGGACAAAATCTCGAACAAAATGATGACCGACTTTCCACCCACGTTCGAGTTGCGGAGATTCAGCGCTCTGCTTTTGGTCAACGCCTTAAAAACCTTGCACTTTGTTATCCACGTTAACAAGATTGAGCAATCAATTGTTTACGATGTGAAGTTCTTATCGAAGCTGATAAGCAAAGTTTTCGTGCATTTTAAGAGTGATAAGGCGGTGCTGATGAGCGGTGTGCGCTTGATGCTATTTTTAGCAGAACAGGTTTCTCAAGAAATTCGCCCACTCATGATGCAAATGTCCAGGCCGGCCATTGAAACGATTGCTACTCTTGCCTTGGGTGATGACTTCGTGCAGAAAAAACAACTTATCAGTGCATTCGGTGGAATTTGGAAGGAGTCAAACGACTGGAAATATGTGCTTACCAAAAAGCTTCCGCTGTTGACGTTCAGCCAAAACAACAAACTTGTTGAGAATCTGTCGTGGTTTTTGGCGTTTGAAGACATGAAAACAATGGAAACTTTGCTAATTGATCTTTTAATGGTATGGAGCACAAAAGCGCACGTCAATGACACGCCGCTCGAACAGCACTTTTACGTAACCAAGTTCATTGTTCTGATGTCAAAGTTTCTCGCCAATCCCAAAGACAAAAGCGAGAACATCAAAAAACTTCTCTTCAACGGAATGCAAGTTCATATCGGCGCAAGTGACAAAAGAGTTCAGGCGATCGGCATGATAACAGCTGAGGTCGTGCTTGGAATTATTGACACGCACTTGAAAGAAGATGACAAACTCAAGTTTGATTACTCGGACCTTGATAAGAAAATTGTCACCGAAATTGTCGATGTTTTGAGAGAACTTCCTGACAAGGCTGAAAGCTTTGGAACATTGGAAAAACCTGTTCGTGATGATTCCGGTGAAATTGAGAAATTAATGCGCAATCTAATGACAATCATCGAAGGTCGTGAGACAGAAGAAATTAAGCTGAAACTCGAAGCAAAACATGAAGTTGAATTAAAGATTCCCGAACCAGTAAAAGTTCCCAAAGCAGCAGAGCCTAAACCGCCAGTTGAACTCGACTCAGACGATGAAGAATTCGAATGTTACGCTGATCCGGACGATTACATGTCAAATACAGACAGCAAAAGACCGAAATACTTGCTGGATCTGATTCAAGCCTTCACCAGCAAGGAAAACCTGGAAGACCCTGAGAAATTCGACCTCTCGATGAAGTCCGCTGAAGAAATCATCATTCAACAGCTTCCATCTCATCACACTGACCTCGCAATCGATTTGCTGAGAATCTTCATTAACCTGGACAAATCTTGCTACTTCGAGAACTTCGAAGAGACAAAAATGAAAATTCTTGTCGAAGTCACTTCGATTCATCCAAAGGAAGCCGCGCAGTATTTATGTGAAGAGTTCAACTCGGAGATGAACAAGTACACAATCGCCAGGCGTATGATGATGCTCGATGTCATTACTGAAACAGCCAAGAAGCTTTCAAAGCTCGAGTACACAAACGTTGAAGTTGATGTTCCAAAATCGGATGGCGGTCCCGCTCAACCGCGAAACAAGCTTTTGATCAAACTGAAAGAACTGGAAAATCGAAACAGCAAAGACGCGCAGAAAATAATACGCCAGCGCTTGATTGCGAAAACTCGACGAATCACAACCAGAACCAAAGCGCCAGACGAGAATTCCGGCGTTAATCGATTCTCCGAAGTTGTTGGCTGCTTCTTCTTCCCTTTGGTTCACGGATTTGGTCGCAAGCAAATGGTGTTCAAGACTGGAACCAACTTGAAGGACGAAATCACAAATTTACTGCTTGTGAGATTCATTAACACGATCTCAGTGCTTGTTCTGTGCGCTGAACATTCTCTGGTGGCACCAAAAATGGCCAAAGAGATCATGAGTCTGAGCGTCTTCCTGCGGTATCACGAAGAAGCAAAGATTCGCCTTGCAGTACTGCACATGGTGTCGACAGTCATTCTTGCGATCCCGAAGAAAGTTCTTGTAAACGAGTTCCAACAAGAAATCACCGAGTTTGTGAACCATCTCGGAATGATTGCCAAAAGCACGGTCGTCAACTACGAACCAGATCAAGAATGCCGAGAATTTGCAAACCAATTAATGGGAATGTTCAGAAGCGTTCTCTACGCAGATGCTTAATTTGAACGAAATCCTTCGAAATAAAATTTTGAGACAAACTTGAAGACTTGAAATAGATTTTTCTGTTTAAATACATAAAAGTTTTATCGAGTGTCTTGAATAATAAAATTTTATTCTTTCTCTTCACAGCTGACAACATTCTCCAGCCATCTAGCTCAATGTTCAGCAATTCCACTAACAATAACACACCAATTGAGCAGCCATCGAAGAAGCCCATCGCCCTCGGATCGACTTGGAGCAACGACTTCGGCAAAGTCAACATCGACTTCGAAAACTTGGTGGGCAAGAAGAACTCAAAGGGACCTGCGCCGAGCATGAACCAGCTGAAAAGTGCTACCACGAGTCCCGCTAAAGTTCAGTTACCGCCAGGCAATGTGATGTCGCCAATGGGAAGCAACTCGAGTTTTAAGTTCAATCAATCCAACAACAATAACAACAACAACAACAGTTTTAATCAATTCAATGCATTTCAATGATATTTGGTAAACTAAAGAAAAACGCCAAATTTTCACTGCAATATTTTTACAACAAGCAAAATAAACTTCTTAAAAACCATCGCTGAGGGATCATCAAGTCTGAAATTTATAAAGAAGAAAGATTGAATAATTGCACAATCCAAAGGCGATGTAACTTAGCAAATTTTTTTGATTTTTCTTCTTTTCCTGTGAAACTGTCGAAGCGATATTAACACGTCTTATCAGTATTTTCGTGGTTAACAGACGATCCTGGGCATAAAAATGTTCAGTTCAACATTCCTATCAACTTTTGGTTCTTCTCATTGTGTTGTGCTAACCATTTGGTGCGTTAAAACTTAAGTTTTTCTTCCAAAATTCAAACACAGTCTCAAAATTTGCTTCCGTTCTCTGGTCATGAAATAGAAGAAAACGATTTTGGTGACGAGTTCCACCCCGAATTCTTCCCCCTGTTCCAATACGTATCATAAGACGACTTTTCTCCCCATGCTTATCAGTTCTTAATTATTTGTTTTAAAAATTTATTATCACTGTTAATAATGTTTTAACTTTTATTAGCCGATACGAGTAAGATTTCATCCACACACGGTTCACACAAGAAACGAAAATAAAAAAAAATACACAAAAGTCTTTTCTGGTGCTGGGAAATTTTTCCTTATCTTATCGATCACATGAAACTAACATACAAACATTCAAGAAAGAAAGCTTTCACAAGCAATCACCTTTGTCAACCTTTTTTTTTAGAGATAGCGGAAAGTTAGATTGTCGTTCCGTTTTCGACAAAACTTAAAAATTAAAATTTAAAGTTGAAATTAAATCAGAAAATAAAAAAATCGTTCACGTTTAGTCAAATTAAGAAATCATAAAATTGATGTTGGTTGTCTTCAAGAAATGTGTACTGTTTGATTGGTCGCTGTTTCAAGTTCAATCGGCAGAGTTTTCTAGAATTTCCATAGAAACTTCTTAGTTCCGATATTTCCGAGAGTTTTAGTTGAGAGTCAAACCTTGGTTGAAGCAATAACGCAAACAAAAAACTCTTTTGGACATCATGCAATCTTTCAGTAGCAATTTTGAATTATGTTTATTTACTATGAAATATTTTAATTCAAATACAGCGTTTTTGTTAAGATGTACAATATGGTATCAATAAATGACGTTATTTTTATAACTGTTCGTCTTTAGTTGGGGTTTTGGGTGTGCCTACGATCTCATTCAGAGAAATGGGTTTCAAAAACCAAGGATTCTGTATAAAATTAGATTGGAATTGTTGTCTTCAAAGAAATGAGACTTGAATCATGCCTTTAATAAGCCACGAACTCTGTCTGATTTTTTCTTCTAAATTTCTTGATAACATTGAAAGTTCATGTTACCAATTCTGCGGTTTTGATCCTAGAAAAGATAAAGTGTAAGATTTTCCAAACTGATCATTAGAAACATTTCAAAGTCTTACCTTCAACCACAGCAATGAAGTTGAGAGTCCAACCAGTAGCTGCAAAATTGACAGTTTGTGCGTGGTGTACTTGCAGTGTGCTTTTGCTGCTAACAAAGACAGCAGGGTCGTCTTCACCGCAGAACTTCTTGACAGATGAGATTTCACCGCGTTCGTTTGCTTCCAAGAACTCGACGAAGTCGTTGTTGCAGAGAAGTTTTGAGCCCATGTCAAAAACTGTGAATAAAGCGATGGAAATACAGTTTACAGTCACAGAATGCATTCGAAGTAATCGAAAATTTAAAAATATCCCTAAAATCTTCTAGAAGCACTTCTTACAAACTTTAAAAGCTTTCAAAAGCTTCCTTAAATCTTCTAGGAGCTTTTACAAAAATCTTTGAAAACGTACCAGAAAATCTGACTGCAACTCTGAGATTCTGCGGAACTGTGATTGTCCAAGTGCAATCGTAAATGCTGCGGTTGTTGCTAGGATATAAAGGACTCGTAAAAAGACCGCCATAATTGTAGATTGATCCACCACAGCCTCGTCCCTTGTCGGTCGCCACGTACATGATGTCGTAATTTCCCTTCGAGTAATACTGCGGGTTTTCATCGTAATGGAAGAGAAGTGAAAGCTGACTTTTGTTGGAGAAAATCGGGTCTGGCATTGCATAACCACACATGGTTTTTAGCAGAACACCGTTCTCAAAAGTTCCGTCATACACTTTCAGGAAAGATTTGGTGCAGTCTTGTTCGTAGAAGTAGAATCGATAGAAGAACAGCGAGATCGTGTAATTCTCTGGAACTTTGATTGTGGTTTTGCAGTTTGGCATGTCATCGCTTGACACCATGCGACCAGTCAAGGCTGTGAAATTTCTCGCGCAAGAACTCATCGTCTTTAAAGTGAAGTTGAATCCGCTGAATTCATTTTCTGAATTTGTGCTGAAACTGATTCGAATTTTGTTGCTTTCCGAGATGTAGTCGTGCGGTACGTTGTTGCCGCAATAAACATGCGGCGCTGTTGGACCTGACATGCCGGAATAGAAAGAAGGCGTGTACGTCGTCGAACTTTTGCCACGGAAGATCACTTCTTGCCCGAGGCCTTCCGTCACGTATTCTTTGATGTTGTCGTCTTCGATTGTGAGGCTGTCGCTGGCACAAAACTCAGAATCTTCCAGTTCGAAGTACAGGAATTGAATATCAAAGATTTTTCCGTAGGGCGCTTCCGCAACCCATGTGCATCGAAGGTTTGGCTGGTACTTGTTTGTCCCTTTCACGACTGCAGATTCAATAAATTCCGGTACAGTTTCGTTTGCAGTGAAAGTCCTATACGGATTAGAGCCACAAGGCGACTCCATGAAAGAGAACGTTGATTTGAAGCCGGTGCTGCTGTTTATCGAATCAGTGACAAACCGAATGTACATTGCTGAGCCCAAAGTGACAATGTCCCGTGGCAGGTCGTATCCGCAGTATGTTCCAATCGGCAAGCTGAAAGGTCCGTTTCCATCATGGATTTCCACGTAGTTGTAATCACACGTGCCGTTTTGCCTATTTTCATCGCGACGCGCCAAATGAATCGAATTGAAGGACATTTTGATGCTGCCAATTGGTTCGCCGACCACTTTAAACACGCACTCCATGCTTTCTGTATAAATTTTCCTTGACATGTCCAGAACGAATGGCTTGTTTGGTGCAACCTGAATTACCTGATCGCACTTTGGCCGGAAATAAATCGCGGCACTAAATCCGATGTTCACATTCGTTTGATCAGTTTTCATCAAAAGCACAGCTTCGTTGTTCTCAATCACGATGGGTTTAAGAGTGTTTGTCAGGTTTCCACAAATCTTTGCAAGACGCAACGTTTCGTTCACGTTCGTTCCGTTGTAAATCTCGACAAAGTCAAACGAACAGTAGTTTGACAGTTCCATCGTGAAATTCTCGAATTTTATGACAATTTTCTTCCCAACTGGCGCGGTTATGTTCCATTTGCATTCCATCGACCCGTGATATGAAGTCGTCGGTATGATATTAGGTGATTGGATCATCGTTGAAGTTGTAATTGTTCCGCCACAATTTTCAAGTTGATATTCAAGAGAAAATCCTTTTCTTTCTACCCACTTATCGGTTTGGAAAATGACAGTGATGATATCCCGATGACGAAGGCTTCCAGGTCCTAAAAGGCCGCAGAAAACTCCGACCTTGTCCATCGGTGATTGGTAAGGATATTGAGCGTAGTCTGGAACTTTGAAGATTGTCACGTTGTCGTACATGCATTTGTTGCCGGTTGTCTCGACAGCAAACTCCAGGAAATTCAGTTTAATGTACGACTTGAGTGGTGCGACGAAAGTGTAATTGCACAAAAGCTGCGGGCCGTAAGATTTAGGGAATCCAGGACTTGAAAGAATTCTTTGCGTTGAATCGACTTCGAAAACTCCACCGCAGTTTTGGCTCCAAACAGCACTGAATCCATCACCAGCAGACGTTGAATCGGAACGGAAAATTACGCGCATCTTCTCAGACGTCGAGTTGAACGGATTTGGAACTTCGCGACCGCATCGTTTGCCCAATGATTTCCAATCGTCGTTTATAAAATCAAAAACTTCGACGTAATCTTTTGTGCAGTTCACTGTGTCCTCGATGAAGAATCGATCAACGAAAGCAAGGCCGATATGGTATCCAGGGTCAGCTCGAATTTCCCAAATGCATTCCGTGTTTGGCGGATAAGATTTCGCGAAAAGCGGTGTCTTGAAGTTGAAGTTGTTCCTGTTGAGAATACCGCCGCATCCATAAGACGCTGAATCGAAGTTAATCCTGAATTTCGAGTCTTTGCTGCTGCCGATGAAGTTGTCTGTGTGATATTCGACAAAGACGGTATTCCTTTGTGAAACCATGTTTTCTTTTGAAACGTCACTGTTTCCACAGAATTTTCCGATCAATGGAGAAAGCGCCGTAGGTCCGTTGTAAATGTTGATGTATTCTTCGTCACAAGTCAGCTTAAGCTTCAAGTCCGTGATCCTAATAGAGACACTGAAGCCTTCTTCGTATTGCAAGAACCACGCGCAGTCAAGGACGGCTTCGTTTGAAGTGCTAGCTTGTGGATTGACCAACGACGTGTTGCCAGCTTTGAACATCATTCCACCACATTTGTGAGTTTTGTAATGCATCGTGAAGTTGATCGGTCCAAAGAAGGGATTTTGGCGTACTTCAACATTTATATCCGGGAACGGTGAAGCGACAGTCGCTGTGGTGGTCGAGTTGCCGCAGATTCTAGCTAAGAAAGATTCTTCATCAGCTAAACCAGATCGTCGCTTGACGTTCACAACAGTTGAAGCATATCTGCAGTTTGAGATTTTCTTCCCGATTGAAATGTCTTTGAAGTAGTAAGCAATTGTGCCTTGATGCAAAGTCCCTCCATAGATTGGCTTTAGATCCCTGATGTAGTCGCAAGAGTAACTTTTCAAGTTCAGTGCGATTGGTGGGAAGATCGCACCGTCAACATCGTTCAGACCACCTTCACAGAGGGTTGGAGTGTCGCTAGAGAATCTCAGCTTAAAGCCACGGTTCGTTGAAGCCATTCTGATCCACATCGTGATCATCATTCGATTGTCTAGGGAAATTTGTGTTTTAAAATATTAAAAAGAAGTGCTTTGCAAATCATACACTACTCGTTAGAGAAACTCACCTGAAGAATAAATCGTCGTTGCTGCACTGCTGTTGCTTGAGATGAACACAATGCGATTCGAATATCTAAAGTCATTGTAAACCCCAATGCGTTGCAAGAACTGGTTGTTTGACGCCAACAAGTCAATCTAGAATAAATTTCACCCAAATTATTTTGCTTTAAAGTGAATTCCAAGAAACTTATTACATCCAAAAGTTCAATCTTCACTCGACGTCCTTTGGGAACTGTGATTTTCCATTCACAAAGCAGTTTGTTCAATGTCTTTGCTGGATAACCGGGCGATGTGATGATTCCATTTTCGCCTTCAATGCTTCCACCGCACGCCATTCGCGACGCGTTGTATAAAATCTTGAATCCCTTGAACAAATCTTTTGACTTGCCAAAAGTGTTGAACTTCACGAGAACTTCATTGGTGTCGCTTAAATATGAGAAGTTGGACGGTTTGTTCCCGCACAGTGTCGCGATTTCCATCAAATTATCCATGCCAGCGGCGTTGAAGTCAGGAATCACCGAATACATCACTATGTGATCTCGTTCCAAGTTACAGACGGTCTCGTCGCTTGACGGTAGATCGATGTCAATAACTGTGATGTTGAAAATCTGAGTTGGTGCGCCGGTGATTCGATACTCGCATTGCGCTTTGCTTGGATAAGCGCCAACACCAGGATAGTTTGGTGAAGTCAAGTATCCAGTGTTTGATCGAATTGTGCCGCCGCAAACGTCGATTGAAATGTTGGCTTTGAAACCGTTCTTGGGATCTCCAGTGTTTGTGAAAAACTTCATCATCAGAACGTTTGACTTTGATCGTTTTGTAGTTGGCTTCTCAGTGCAGTAAGTTCCGATCATGGGTGAAGCCCCGGTTGACCCATCACGAAGTTCGACATACTCTTTAACGCAATCTTTGGCTGGAGTCAAATCGAATCTCTCGACAAAGTCGACTCTGATGCGTTCGCCAACTGGTGCAAGGACAGTCCACAAGCATTCGATGTGCGGGTCGGGAATGCTTGGGTAGTTGGGTGAACTGACAATTCTTGAGCTGTTCAAGCGGCTTAGTCGGATTTGGCCTCCACATTCGTGCTGAACTTCATAGTACCGAAGTTTGAAGAAGTGAAGCAGCGGAAGATTTGCCTTGTACTTGACGAAAGCTCGATTGCTGGTGGTTTTTGGAAGAATGGGCGCTTCTTTTCCGCAATACTGGCCGTTACCAAGATATGGTGATGAATCGTCAATTCCGTTGCGTATAGTGACGAAGCTGTTGCAACTGCCAGATCCGTTGTAGATGTTCATCTCTAGAAACTCGAACTGAATTGTTTTTCCACGACGCACTGTGATGTTCCATTTGCAATCGTTCATGATTCTGGCGCCTCGGAAAATGCTGGGCGTTGTGTATTCGATTATGCCTTCACTCTCAGTCAACTTTCCACCACATTCGAGGTAAGTGTGCGCATGAAATCCAGTTCGGTTGATTCCATAGTCCGTTTTGAACTGCAGCATGATGTTTGGCGTTCCGTCGTAAGTTTTCCTTTCGCGAAGGTCAAAAGTGCAGAGTTTACCGACTTCTTTCCACGATCCATCTTCTCGATCAGTGGAAATTTTCAAGTAATCGCCGACACAGTCTGTGAGGTCTTCCAAATCAACGTCTCGCAAAACAATGACGGGATGAAGATACGAAATGCCAGACATAATTGTCCAAGTACAGTTCAAGCCAGTTCCATAGCCAGTTGGATAGCCAGGCGACGTTATGTTCACAACTTCTGTTTCGTTCTTCAACAAAATTATTTTATCGCCGCATTCGCTGTCAACCAGGTTTGTGAGGTTCTGCACTTTGTCGACTTCCTTCCATGTCAGTTGGAACTTTGTCTTTGACATGTGATTGTTCATAAACTCGATGTAAACGATGTTGCCGTCCGATATAATTGGTTCAGGACTGTCGGAACAGATTTCTAGACAGAGAAGAAAATAGTTTGGATGTTAAAGAAGTGTTGAATTAAATTAGGAAAATTAATTTTCTTTTCTAAAAGGTTGTTTTGACAACCCTGGAATCAACACTTACCATCTCGAATGTTTGGTGCACTGCTATCGAAGCCATTATACACTTTTAGGTATGCGAAACATTCGTCTTCGTCTTCTTCGTCGAAATAAAAGTGTGGAAACTCAATTCTGATGACTGACCCTTGTTTGACAGTGATGCGATAGAATTGATGGGCGGCAGTGACAAAGAATTTTGGGTAGTTTGGGCTTTCAATCTTTCCTGATGAACCTTCCAGTTCCGATTCCTGTAAGAAATCATCAATCACAGCCTGTTATTGCCGATCTTGATCAATCGAAAGTTGATTGTTCATTACCAGTGTGTACTTGTATTCAGCTACGAATCCACCACTCGTTGATATACCGTCAGTTTGAAATTTGATCCAGTATGCCTGTGAAGCTACGATGTTTGGTGGCAGCTCGTTTCCACAAAACACACCGACCAAAGCTCCATTTTGATCTTTCTTCCTGATTTCTACGTAGTTGTCGTTGCAGTTTGGAGATCTAAACATGGAATCTTATGTCAAATGGCCCAAAACACTTTCGAAATTTCACTCACGATGCAACACTGAGCTGGTTGAACGTCAAAGACATTTTGTGACCTTCACTGGCACTGATCTTCCAAATGCAATAAGCGTTCAAAGGAGCTGCTAATGGGAAGTTCGGTGATGCGAATTCTCCGTTGGTACTCATAGAGTAGTCGCCGCCACAAGCTGTGAATTAAATTGTCAGTGTTGCGAGTCTTCACAATCGTTTTAACTTACCATTGTCAACAACTGAATAATGAATGTCAAATTCACTGACGAAGCTCAGAGAAGTTGTGTTCAATTTTACTGTCAATGCGCGTCCGTTGCTATAGATAGCTGGTGGTGTCTTGGTTCCGCAGAAAGTTTTCTTCAAAACTCCTTTGTCTGAATCACCTTCAAAGACTTCAACCTTTGACAAGCAGCCGTCGATTGTCTCCAGGAAAATGTTCACATAAGTGAATGTCAGAACGATTTTCTTCGCTGGGTCTTCAGAGATGATGATCCATTGACAGTCGGTGCTGTCGCGTGTGTAACGGAATTCAAAATCGCCGGTTTCGTTAGTGACGATTCGACCACCACAACTGTTTGTGTAGTTTGCTTTGAATCCTTTAGCTGTGATCTCGTTATCAGTGACTAATCGAACTGTGAGTTCATTTTGTTCGCTTTTGAAAGTGGTGACGTTTGGCAGCTGATTTCCACAGCCTTTCCAAAGTGTTTTGTTGTACACCGGATCGAGAATTTCCACGAAATCTTTTGTGCAGTTGTCACTAGTCTCCAAATCGAAATCACTCAGCTGCAGAACAAGCGTGTGTGACTTGTCGGTCATGATGTTCCACTCGCAGATTTTGTTGTTCTCGTAATTGTGGGTTGGGAAGCTTGGCGTCGAGATCAATCCATTCGATCCAACGAACTTACCACCACAGTCTGAGAACACTGATTTGTAGGTGAGATTGAAACCTCTTCCGTTGTTCGAATCGTCAGCATTGAATTTTACGAACAACTGATGGCTTTTGGTTGTGAAAACGTGATTCATGGTTTGAGTGTTACAAATCTTGACTACCGTGTCGTTGAAGCTTTGGTCATTGGCCATCGTCAAAGAATCATATTCACAAGTAGCTGAAGTCTCCATTTCCAGATCGTTTATCGTGACTTCGATTTTATAGCCATACTCGACGGTGATTTCCCAAATGCAAGTCAACTGTTGACAAGAAAAAGTTTGAATTTTGAATAAAATTAGATGTAAGGGTTTGTCACCTGGTGATTGTACTTTTTGGGGTAGTCTGGCGACGTTATAGTTCCTTCTGGATGGTTCAGCTTTCCACCACAACCTTCCACGTACCATTCCATTCTAAAACCAGATCCCGAGGCTGACGCATCAGTGTGGAACACGATGACGATTGAGTCGCCAAGACTGATCTTTGGATCGGGTGCGTTGTTGCAAACTGCGAAAGAAATTTAAGAACTCTAACTACAAACACACTCTCAAACATACTTACACTTTGACTTTTGGTTTCGTTCAGTTTTCGCCTCGAAGTCCATGTCGGAGATTTCCATCCAGTCGTACTTGCAGATGTGGTCGTTAGTTTCGTTGTGGAACTGATTGTCGTTTTCGAGGTGGAAATGCGAAAATTGGTAGCTGATCCGGTTTCCTTTAGAGACAACGATTGTCCAAGCACAGTCAGTGTTGGGCGGGTAGTCGCTGGGGAAGTTTGGTGATTCGATGACGCCTGAATCAGCGTGAATCGTTCGGTTGCAGATGATCGAGTACTTCATAAAGAATCCACGACCAGCTTGCGAGTCGTCAGTGCTCATTCTGATTACCGCGTGATTTCCAACAGTTTCCAAGTGCATTGGATGATTGTCAGCCGAACAGTACTTGCCAAAACTTTTCGAACTGGAATCAGAGCCATCGAAAATCTCGAGATAGTCGTATTTGCATTCATTCTGGGACTCCATGTCGAGGTCGGTGAAAATAAATCCGATTATCGATCCTTCGTTGACTGAGACTTGCCATTCACACTGCGCGTTGTGTGTGTAAGATTCTGGATAGTTTGGACTCGAAATTGAACCTTCGGAAAATAAAAAGAAAAGTTTCCCTTACTAATCAAGTTGCTAAACCTTCAAAAAATAACCTTTAGTCGTTGTTATTCGCCCACCACATCCGGTTGACGTTGCGTCCCATTCAATTGCAAAACCTTTTCCACCGCGTGATGAATCTGATATGAACTTGAAGTACAGTTGGTTGCTGAATGATTTAAATGGTGGTGGAATTATTTCGCCGCAAAATCTTCCAATGAGTGGTGCAAAACTATAAAAAGAAACAAATGTAGAATACTTTTGATTAAAATCAAATGTTAAGCCAACTTATTGCCACCGTTTCGGATCTCAAGCTTGTCAAATCGACACTCGGCGTGGCTTTCTATATCAAAGTATATGAAATTGATCTCAATTTGCTTGTTTTGCGGTGCAGTGATGACCCATTCGCAGTCTTTGCTGGGCAAGTATTCGGGTTCGCCAGGACTGCAAAATGATAAGATTGTCATTCATGAGTCAAGACTTGTCTTAAAATTTACCTTTTAATCATTCCTTGCGACGAGAAATAATTAGCACCGCAAAGTTTGTTGCTGTCAATGAATGCCAAGCTGATCGTGAATCCTTCTTTGCTGTTGGACGAGTCGGTTTTAAAAAGAATTGTGGCGATGTGGTCGAGTGTTGTGATGACTTTCGGGGCGTTGGTCCCGCAGAATGGGCCCATTGCTTCGCCTTTTCCAGAACCGTTGTTGAAGATCTTCACAAAGTCATATTTGCACTGCGAATCTTTCTCGAGTTCAAAGTTCAAGAAGTTCATTTGGATGACATAGCCAACCGGTGCAAAGACAAGCCACTTGCAGTACGAATTGGATTTGTAAACGCCGTTGCCGTCGGTGTCCATTGGAGATCTTATCAGCTCGCTGGCATTTCTGATGATTCCACCGCACTCGACATCCACGAAAGTGTAATTCGCCGTGAAGCCGCGACCGTTAACCGATGCGTCCGAGGTGAAGTGAATTCGCAGGTGGTTAAACGATGAAACGAAGGGGGAAGGCGGTTTTGTTTCACCACAGAATCTTCCAAAACTCGTTGCGTTGTCGTCAGAGACGCCATCAAAAATCTCAAGATTGTCGAACTCGCATTGGGAATGCATTTCGATGTCCAAGTCCACCACGTTCAAAATAATCGTCTTCCCAAGTGGCGCAGCGATATCGTATTCGCAGTTTCCTGGGAAATAAAACAGGGTGTAATTATAGGAAATAATGAATCGTCAAGCTTACTTTCGCCGGCATATGGGCTTGGATAGTTCGGACTGGAAATAATTCCGTTATCTTCCGCGAAAACACCTCCACACATCAGAACATACTGAAATTGGAAACCTTCATCGTTCGATGACCAATCACTCGTAAATTTGACTGTGATTATGTTTGTTTGCGAAGTTATTATCGGTGGCATGTTTGTTCCGCAGTAACGCCCAATTAGTTTTTCTTCATCGTAAACGCTGCCTTCGAAAATCTGGAAACGAAAACAAAATGTTTTGTGAATTGAAAAAAAAATCCATGCAATTAAGCAACTGGTATGAATCATTACCTCAACTTTATCAAATTTACAAGCTGAACTCGATTCAAGCGCAAACTTTTTGAATTCAATTCTAACGCGAGAATCTTTCGGCATTTGGATCACATAGTCACACATCACGTTGTGTTTGTACTTTCCATCAATTATGTTCAAAGGTGACATGATGTCGCCCTTAGCGTTGGTGTAGATTCCACCGCATCCAGGAACGCCTTCAACGACTGAGAAGGCGATTTGGAAGCCAGCGTCGGAAGAATCGCCATCAGAATGGAAGTGAATCGTGGCAGTGTGACTGGGCGTTAGAAGTGGAGGTGGACTCGTCGTGTTGCAGAATTTTCCCAAGCTTGGCGTCTCGCTTCCTAGCCCGCTGTGAATTTCAACGAAATCGAACGCACAAGTTTCGTGAGACTCAATCATGAGAGTGTAGAACAAAAACTGAATTCGTTTGCTAGGTGGTGCAGTTATGAACCATTCACAATCGCGGTTCATTGGATATTGTCCTGGTGATCCTGGACTTGATATTGTTCCATGAGTTGTAACGTTCAGTTCACCACCGCAGACTGTGGAATAAATTTAATTTTAAGATGAAACAGCGACTGCGGTTTGTTGGGCTCACCTGGATCGATCGACTCCCAAGTCAACTCAAACCCATCGTGCGCAGTGCTGTTGTCCGATCGGAACCACAAATAAAGCATGTTGTGTGTTGAGATAATGTTTCCGGTATTTTTTGGCATCGTGTTTCCACAAAACCTTCCGATCATGTAAGACGACGAACTTCGGCCATCGTGGATCTGGAATTGTTCAAGTTAGTCAGAAATATCCTCAAGAAAGTCAAAAAGATCCCTAAAACTTGCCTGTAGCCAGTCAAATTTGCAGTCTCTTGATGGTTCCAAGTCGAACTTAGAGAAAGTGACGTTTAGAACTTTTGTGTGATTTGTTTTGATAAGCCACGCGCATCGTCTGGGAAAATAATCGGAAACTTGAAAATATTTTCTGCCGAGTCTTAAAGCTTCAACTCACGCATTGTGTGTGTAAGGTTCCAGCGGATTTTCCGGGTATCGAATCGTTCCGCTCTCTTCGTTTCTTACTCCCCCGCATCGTCGAACTTGGTTGTTGCAATTGACGCCAGTAAAACCTCGATTGCAAGCGCACCTGTAACGACGTCCAAATCTTCCGTTTGTGCATGTTCCGCCGTTGAGACAAGGACCTGACGCGCACGCGTCTGACGTCCGATCACATAAAGGTCTCGAAGTGCCGAGCGGGCATAAACAGTAAGCAGACGTTCCATTCTTCACGCAAGTCCCGCCGTTTTGACATCTCATCGCCACGCAAGCATCCATGCCAACGAAAGTGCAACCTGCGGCACCGAAACCGTTTCCAGAATATCCCGGATGGCAAGTACATTTCGGAGGGCTGTTGGGGTATTGAAAGCATTGGGCGTTTTCGTTACAGATACTGCTATCAGTGCACTGCGAATTGGGGCGGATTTCACTGACACTACAAGTTCTTCCATCACCAATATAGCCCAGTGGACAGTTCCCGCATCGAGATGATCCCTTTTTGGAAATTTTATTAAATAAAACTTGTGAAAGAAGTTTGAGAACATCTTACCCTTTTGTTAACACACTCGACAAAAGGCGAGACGCTGCAGCCGCCGTTGTTGATCTCACATTCGTTGATGTCTTCGCAAGTAAACCCGTTGCCAACGTAGCCTGGCGGGCAAGCTCCGCAAACAAACGATCCAGGAGTGTTCACGCACATAACTTTCGGGTTAGTCGAGCAGTGCGGCCGCATTTCTGTACACTCGTCGATGTCGACGGTGCAAGATTGCGTCTCGTTTGACTGCCTCCAGCCTTGTTCGCAGATGCAAGTGTAGCCAAACTTGTTTCCAGCTTGAACGCACGTTCCGTGACCGCAAATTTCATTTCGAGGCACGTTCATGCAATCCATTTTCTGGCGGTTGCAATGCTGGCCCTTCCATTGGTCTGTGCACTGGCAACTGTGTTTAGCAATTAGAATTAAAATTGTTTTCTAAAAAATAATTTTTCTTACTCGTATGATCCTGGTGTGTTGATGCACGTTGCACTATTCTGACATCCAAGATCGGTTCCTGCAAATTGTGCGCATTCATTGACGTCAAGACTGCAAGTTGGTCCTTGCCATGCGTCCGTGCACTCGCATCTGAACGTTTCAAACATGTTGAAGCAAGTTCCGCCATTCTGGCAAGGATAACTTTTGCAATGATCACGCATTAGACGTTCAGTGAGGTTTGCAACTCGTTGTTCTAGAGCTGCGATCCTTCGATTAAGCGCGTTGACTCTGGTTCTGTCCAAAGTTCCACTGGGTATTGTCGCATTCGCTGGAATTCCAAGCTCAAGGCGGTCAATTCGGTTCAAAATTCCCTGCTGACCGTTAATCACGGATTTAAGTCGGGCAACTTGAGTTTGAAGCGATTTAATTTTACTCGAGTTATCACCGCTTGCATCGCCTGATGATCCATTCGACGTGTTCAAGCTTCCAAGAACATCAACGCCGTTAATTAAAAATTGACTTTTTCCCTTCAATCGAACGGAAACATCTCTCGAGTCTGCAGATTCAAACACCAAATTTCCGTCGTTCACCAAAATTTTTGGTCTGGGGGTGGAAAAGTTCTTTTTAAATTCTTATCTTTTTCGATTCACTAGAAAAATTATTTTACTGGTCATCAAAAAGATCCGCCGCCTTGACTGGACCAGGACACTTCGCGAAAGCCAAAACTAGCAGCAAAAGCTTCAACTTCATTTTGATCAACCTTGCCGCACTTTCATTTCCAAAGTGGATGACTTTTCACAATCACTTTTCACTTTCAAATACTCCCACTTTTTATTCCACTTAATCCGAGGTATTCTAAGAGGCTGGTCAGTTTGAAATCCGAGCGCGGTTTGATGAGAAATTAATTATTCTCGCTTTTTTATAGTGGATTTTTCGGTGAGGCGTGATTTTTCTGTATACTGACTGCATTGTACTGGGAATTAATTGAATTATCGGAGATAAACATGAAACTAATATGCCTGACCAGAATTATCACAAGTTCAGTTGCGCAATGTCAATTATCGTCAAAACATAAATCAACAAAACTTCGCTTAATTAAAAATATTTCTTTATTTTCTTTTCTTTCTATAATCCTGATTACTTTGCGATCCATTTAATGTTTTTTTTTCGTTTGATTAGTTCAAATGCAAATCCTTTGATTCGCGCAATAAATTTGTAAAGAGAAAACTTAAGTAAACTAAAACGCGCGTAGAAAGTGTCCAGAATTGGTCCTGAATGGTTGCTAGATCTCAAGCGACCTACTCGTCAGCTTCTTGCTTCTTCTTTTTCTTCTTCTTCTTGGACTCGCCGTTGGCGGATGCGTCGAGCTGTGAAGCGTCTAACGTCGTCTCGTTGTCTTGTGACTCGTCGGCGTTTCCATTTAGCTTGTTCTTCTTTTTATTTTTCTTGGATTCACCGTTTGTGACGTCCAGGACCGAGTCGTCGGCAGCTCCGTTTGTGTCATTGAGGTCACCGGCCTTACGTTTCTTGTTCTTCTTCTTCTTTTTCTTGGCATTTTCTTGCTCTTCGTTGGCGACCTGAAAGTAGAAAATTGAATAAGTTTTCTGGAGTTCTGTGATTGTTAGCATCGAACATACCTGAATTGCTTCTTTCATGACGTCGATGTTCTTTCTCGGTGCTTCGCCAGACTCGTAGAACTTCAAGCGGTCTTCAACTTGCTTCTTCAAGAGGTCTCCAAAGACGTGCGTCGGTGTTTCTGTAAAGGAATTAAAATTAATTTCAAGTCTTAAACAAAGTCTTTAAAATTCTTACCAGCAAAGCAATCAATTCTCGAAGCGACTGAACATTTGTTAGCCAAGAATCTCGAGATGCGGCCCTTGTTCTTAGCGCCAGCTCTGGCGATGAACGACGAGTGGAAAAGCAGACCGTACTTCGGTGTGTTGCTGCGTGTCTTGAGCGCTCTGAACAAAGCTTTTTCGGCTCCGAGAATTTGCACAGTTGAAGCGGGATACTTGGCCAGGTTGGTGAGACTTCCGGCCTTCGAGATGAGACGAGCTCCGACTTGATCGCCGATGAGCGACTGCAAGTTCGGCGCAACACTATTCATTTTCGAGTGGAGGTATTCGGACAACTGTTTGCGGTATTCTGAAAGATTGACGACGCGTTTGGCGAACATTTCGATGTTCATCAAGTCGATTTCCGAGATGTCCATTCCCATCGACATCTTTGATGCGCTCACGATTGCAGCAGCCTTGCTTGAGTCCATGATGATTTCTTCCAGCGCTGGAATGCTTTCATCGGAGAGGTTTTTGCGGTCTTTGATGTAATGTGAGACTTTGGCGTACAAGTAGTTGTCGGGCACAATTTTGACCAATTCTGGGAAGTGGTACGAGTACCACTCGCGGATCCGCATAGAGAATGTGTTTATATCCTTGTCGAGCTGGTCGAGAAGCGCAATCGACTGAATGATCATGTTGTCGGATCGGTGCACGTTGAACTTGACCTTAGCACGAGAGTAGCTGTGGCCGAGACCGAGCTGGGCGATGCCAGCGCTTTTCGGGGTGAATCCCTTCACCAGATTTGCGAAATGCATACGGACGCCTCTGAGAATCTCCGGCACTGCCCCGATGTGAGAGCACTGGATGCCCAAGGCCTCTGAGATAGCGGCACCGAGTTTAGCGTCAGCGACGCCGAGGGTCTGCTTGTTCTTCTTTGCGACCTTTGGCATGGTGCTGTCGAGGAAGACCGAGAGTTCTTCCGGAACAATTCCCTCAGAGATCGCGTTGACATTCTCGAGCGCAGTGATGGCAGTCTTGAACGGAGCGAACCCCGCGAGGCTTACGATGGACTTAAACTTGGAAACATCGGTGACCGACTGTTCGACTTGAGGCAGGAACATCTCCACCTCTTCGAACTCCTTCACCTTGAACAAAGCATATCCTGATGCGTGTTCGTACAAAACAAACAGCAATGCCTGAAAACGAGGCAGAAGCAAATTTAAAAACGTGGTTTTGTATCGATTGAAAATATTTCGTCAAATAACAAGGTTGGCGGGTTAATTCGAGTTTTCAACGGACACTTACCATCTTGTGTGTGGATTGACGGCGATTCCACTTCAAATTAACTCTTTCTTTGTCTTTCTTGATAATTAATTTTCAGCGCGTTCTAAATGCGGCAAAGGCAAGCGACTTTAATGGGCAACTCGCTGCGACGAAGGGAACGTCGTAGTTGATCGAAGGGGCACACGAAAGGAGTGCTTAGCTTTTCTTGTTGTTATTCTCGCTCTCGGTAAAAATCATTTCGATGGCAAGTCGTCCCGAAAAAACCTCATGTGTTTTGACCAAAGACCCAATGCCAGTCATCGAAGTACCGTCAAAGCAGGTCGTGCTTGTGAAAGAAAAGTCCACTGAAGAGACGACGCTAGATCAATCAAAACAAACCGAGATGGAGGTTGACAACAATTACGACGATAATGACGACGTTATTAGTCCAAGCAATCAAATGTGAGTAGCACGGCCGAAAATCGCGATAAAAATCCTTGTGGGTTTGTGGTTAGGAAAAAATATCGATTTGGTGTTTGTTCTCGTGAGTTCCAAAAACGGTGGCACTTAATTGGGTCACTGACCAACATCAATTACATCAGTCACGCTCATTGATCAAATAATCTGCCTCGAGACTCAAATTCTGGGTTAAAATGCATGACAATTCCTCGACACTAAGCACAAAAGATACCAAACCGTTATGAGCTCCCCGATTTGGAATGACAGATCAACGGATGATTCACCGTTGCGAAAGACACGTAAAAAACCCATTAGCTTTCGCTTAGGCTGGCATGAGACCAGAGACAGTGTGGGTGTTGAAAGAAAGGTTAAGGTTCTTCCGAGATCTCCATCTAATCTGTCCATAACCAAGAAAAGAAAGAACAAGAGTTCCGATCGGAATGCAAATTTATGAGGGCTGGCCGCTCGCTCGCGTTGCCCGCCCTCGTGCAATTAGTTCAATGCCGCTGTTTAAGCAAAAAGTGATTTTATTTTATTTCATTTTCTCCAATTCTCATTTTACAACCCTACAAACTTAACTTATGATTTCAATGTCATTTCAAATGCCTAACTCTAGCTGCTGTCGGAAGAAAATTCTCGTACTAAAGTCGCTTACGGTTACCGCTTTCTACGAGTCTGAGAATTGTGTTTGCTTTGCACTTCCTCACTAACAACACCACAATAACAAAGTGAAACTAATAATAGAAGCGAATCGAGACAATCGGGGGGGTGGAAGCCGGTTGTGTATAACGGAGCCTTAATTGACTACTAGAAAAGAAAATACGCATTAAGACGCAAAATGACTTGAACAACCACCGAACCTCAGTTTGCCTTGTGACTTCAAATAGTTGAGAAGTTTAATTTTAAGTTCATTGAAAGTTTTTGTTTTACAACGACAACAACTCGTTGCCATGGGATTAGATGTGGATAGGTACGTGATTTAACAGTTGAGCTCGCGTATCAAAGTAATCGCCACAAATTCCGCACGAAAGGCCCTCGATAACCTCTTGTTTGATGATGACTCGCTGTGGTTCTTCGTCATCCGAAGCCTCCACTCGCTGTGGTCGCTTATGTCCAATGCGTGAGACAGTTTGTCGCCGGCGCGTTGCTGCACTTGTGTCAAAGTCTTCTTCTTCTCCATTCGAGTGGTTTCTATCTTCGTTTGTCTTGAGTGGTGATCGCAGAATGTCTTGCAAGTCGTTGACCAAATCGATCGTGAACTTTTCAGACAACTTTCGCTCGCGTTTCATTAAAGTATCGAGAACGTCTTCGTTTGGATCATCGTTTGACCAAGTCTCGCTTGATTCGTCGTGTTCGAACAGATCTCTCGGCGGTGCTTGCATCTGCTGGCGGGCGGCTTTCGATGTCTGCGGCTTTGGCTTTGATTTAACAACTTGCTTTTGAATCATTGTTTTGGTCTTCCGCTTTCCGTCGACGACTCTTGTTTTCTCGGTGAAAATCATTTTCGGGCGCGAAGTTGTGCCCGTCTGTCTTATCACCGATTTCTTCTCTTCTTCAATCTTGATCACGGGGATTCGCTTGCCGACTGACTGGAAGATTTCATCGGGAAGCTTAAAGTCGCTGAGCTCCGTGGTGATTGGGAAGGCAGGATACAAAACGTTCTTTTTGAGGTCGAGCATGTCGACAGGCTCTTGTTTGATTGCTTTCTGTGCGCGGTGCGGATTGCTTGGTTCTGCGGTGTGCATGTCACTGTTATCACTGTCGCCGTTGAGCTTTCGGCGTCTCTTGTACTTTCTCGGGCCAGTTGGTTGAACTCGCTTAGCCGCGGTGCTTCGATCGCTGTGTTCAATTAAGTGATGGATCAGATCGAGAGAAACTGCGAACAAATCCCCACAAAGTGAACAGTAATATGGCGTGAGTGTCGTTCCGTTGACGGGATCTGGAGCTGAGTGGTGTGATCTGATGTGTTCGCGAAGAACAACGCGTTGATTGAAGGCTCGCGGGCAGACGAGACAGCAATACGGCTTCTCACCTAAAAACATTCCAAAGTTGACGTCGAGATTGCAGAATTATCAATTGTTCAAGGATCTTACCAGTGTGAATTCTCTCGTGCTTGCGCAAGGTCCCACCGTCAGCAAAGGCTTTCCAGCAGAATCTGCAACCGTATGGCCGTTCTCCGGTGTGGATTCTGAAGGCAAAAAGTTAGAAACGAAACTTTTCACAACTTTGAACGACTTACCGAATGTGAATTTGTTGTGAACTTCTGCTTCCGAAGGTTTTTCCGCACTCGTTGCAGGGAAACTGGTTTGACTTGGTGTGTGAGTGGCGATGGTTCATCAGCTGGCGACCATCTGGGAATTCTTCGTGGCAGATTTCGCACATAACGCTCTTGTTGCGATGAGACGAGATGTGACGCTTTAGTCTCGCCTTGTTGTGGAAAGTTTTTCCGCACTTTGAACACGGATGATTTTTCTCTCTCGAATGTTCCCACGAGTGCTTAATTAGCGAACGCTGGTCTCGACATTGCTTGCCACACAGCCGGCACGATGACTCAGTCAGTTCATCTTGGTGATTGTCCATCAAGTGAATTTTGATTTTGTTTTCTTCGAAGAACGTTTCACCGCACAGCTGGCACTTGAATGGCTGGAAGCGAGCGTGAATCTCGGCGTGAGCTAGAAGATCAAGGGCTTCGGTAAAGCTTTCACCGCAGACATTGCAGCCCAGCGTTGCAGCATTGGTGGTTTCTGGTCGCTCGCTTTCTTCGTCGTTGTCTGACAACACCTCCGACTTGATGAAATGAGTTTTGATGTGGCGTTTCAGTGCGTCCGGAGTCTTGAACGACATGTGGCACTTGTCACAAGTGTTTCCTGTGTCTTCTTCCTCGTCATCATCGTCGATTTCTTCGTGGTTCTTGTCAGGATCATACTCTGAGTTGCTGTCATCGTCGTAATCCGGCATCTCCATGACTTTAGTTCGAGGTAGAGTCTTTCCCGCGGTTGTTTTCCCGCCAGTCTTGCGAATACGTGATGAGAAGTCGTGTCGCAACTCCAAGTGCTCCTCCAGAGAAGAACTTTCGAAGAAGGAATCACCGCAAACTTCGCAGTCGTATGTCGGCTCCTGACTTGCGTGAAGCTTTGTATGCGACTCTAGAGCCTTTTCTCTCGTGAAAGCAACACCGCAATGTTGACAGACGAATGGTTTGCGTGGATCTATTATTGGGAAACGTTCTTCGTAGTGGTGACTGTAGCGGTACTCGTTGTCGTGGTCCTCGAACGTAATGTTGACTTCTTTAGGCATCGCCTTGTCTTTGGCAAGCTTCTCAAACTTTGGCGCGGTTTTCTTAGCTGGCTGTTTCTTTTTCTTCGCTGGTGCCTTTGTACGAACTGGTGCGGTAGATGTGGTTGGCTTTGAGTAGTGGTTGTAATCGAAATCATCGTCGTCTGGTATATCATCGTAGGTATCGTCTGAAGAGATGAAGGAAATTAAGTTACAGTTCGGGAAATAGCGCGGATGAAAACTTACTGAGAAAGTCGAGCTCGTACTTCGGCGGTTTCTTTTTGCCACCAGTGCTCGAGACACCCATCGATGCTTCGTCGTCGATGTTGTATGCGTGAATCTTCAAATGGTTGATAAGATCGCACTTGCGAACGTAGCGGGAGCCGCACAGATTGCAGACGTGCGCTCGAACGTTCTGATGCGCCACCATGTGATTCATAAGATTTGCCTTCTTGCGAAAGCGTCGGCTGCAGAAGTCGCAAGGATACGGCCGAGAAGTTGTGTATTCGTCTTGGTCCGTGTGAAGTGGAAC
Source organism: Belgica antarctica (assembly GCA_000775305.1). Taxonomy (NCBI): domain Eukaryota; kingdom Metazoa; phylum Arthropoda; class Insecta; order Diptera; family Chironomidae; genus Belgica; species Belgica antarctica. Next base: position 202,282 of record JPYR01000012.1, read on the forward strand.
CGTTTCTACGTCATCTTCCTGGAAGTTGTCGGAGGTGACGACCTGCTCCATTGCCACTTGCACCATGTCCTCGCCTTCGAGCGGCCAGTCTTGTGTGATGACTTCTTCGACGGTTGCTGAATATTCTTCGTCGACGTCTTGATCGCCGATGATCTTGTTTTCGGCTTCTTGGACGCGTTGTTCAATTAAATGGCTCATGCCGACTCCGCTGCCGTTGACGATGTGGTCGTCAGCGAGGTAGATCATGTTCTCGGGCGGCACAGGAATCATCTCTTCGTCGATGTAATATCCTTCGTCGGTCTCCGAGGCCTCGTCGAGCATATTCACTTCTTCATATCCCTCGACCTGTTCCTCTATCAAGTCGTTCATATCCATGTCGTCGTTTTCTATGATCTCGTCATAGTCGGTGGGCTCTTCGCCCTGTTCCCAAAGGATGAAATTGTGATCATCCATTACTTATCCCTTGTTTTGATTGCTCAATGTCTGAAGAGTGAAATTGAAACAAACGAAAATTGAAGAACAGGCTGACATTCGAAGCGATGCACACATATGGTGCAAAAATTAACGCGTTTTCTTATCACCACAGCCGTAATTTTTTCCACGCAAAGCGAGCCATCCGCAAAAATGGCGGACCAGAAATTCCAACTTGAAGGAAGGAAAATTTCGGTCTGTGAGGTTATGATGGCTCCCCTTACAATTTGAGTTGTTTATGATGAAATTATGTGATGGCAACTACGGAATCGATCGACCGACTGGGCTACACAATGAAAAGTCGTACTCACGTCTCTAAGAACGCTGCATTCCCCGCAAAAGCATCAAAATCGTTCGTAAACACTCCAAATCGGTGACCTCCACTCGCGCTGTGTTCTCAAACGGCCAGGGAAGCCGCTCGTGGTAGCCTTTGCGTTGTCACTAGCACTTCAAACCGCAGGAAATCAAACAAAAGCTTGAGAAAGCAAAAATAATTTTCATTCGCGGTGGGCGCGCAACTTTGACGAGGGAACGTCGCTGTGGTCTTAAGATTCGTCGTTCTCGAAACTTTTCCACTCGTCTTCATTATCTGTGACACTTTTCGCTGCGGTATTTCGTCATATTTGACAGCCAACAAGATGGAAACGGAAACGTAAGAACCACTCGCCGCAAACCCCACTCGAGTTCGCCGTTTAGAATCCAATTAGAACAATTTTTTAATTATTTTTTAATTTTCATCCATTAGCATTGCTGAAGAGCGAAAAAACACAGGAAATGCCGAATACAAGGCTCAGAATTATCATGCAGCCCTCAAATATTACTCTGACGCTGTCACCCTTTGCCCCGAGAACCCCAGTTTCCTGGGAAACCGCAGCGCTTGTCAAATTATGCTTAGCAACTACAAAGAAGCTTTGAACGATGCAAAAAAATCGATTGCACTTGATTCCAAGTTCGAAAAAGGATATCAGCGAGCGGCCAAGTGTTGCCTGCTGCTTGGTGACCTTGTTCAAACCGAACAGACCATCAAGAAGTTCCTTGAGATTGACCCGCGCAACACCGCGTTGAAGGGCGAGATACAGAACCTGAAGCAGCTGAGAACGTACGAGGAGAAGGCGAACGAATGCTATGATAAACAAGACTACCGCACCTGCCTCTTCCACGTTGACTCGGCCCTGAAGATCGCACAGGCTTGCCAGCGCTACAAACTCCTGCGCGCAGAATGTTTAGCCTGTCTGGGACGAATGGACGAGGCCAACGACATCTCAATCGGAATCATGAAGCTCGATTCCACTAACTGCGATGCCATTTACGTGCGAGGATTAACTCTGTACTACAACGACAACTTGGAGAAGGGAATCATGCACTTCGAAAGAACCCTCCAGCTCGATCCCGACCACAAGAAGGCCAAGCAGATGCGCATCAAGTCAAGGAGCTTGAAGGAAAAGAAAGAGAAGGGCAACGAGTTCTTCAAGACTGGCAAGTACCGCGAAGCTCTGGCGATTTATTCGGATGCGTTGAACATTGACCCGCTGAATAAAGAAATTAACAGCAAGCTGTATTACAACCGCGCGCTTGTCAATACAAAGGTAAGCATTGCATAACTGTCTAATTTATTGACAGAATCAACATTATTGAGTTTTGCTGACCAAATCAATTACGATCAATTTTAGCTTGGAAACCTCCGAGATGCAATCAGCGATTGCACGTCTGCCCTCAAGATCAACGATAAGTACGTAAAGGCCATTCTTAAGCGATCCAGATGTTACTACGACTTGGAAAACTTTGACGAGTCCGTAAAAGACTACGAGACAGCGTTGAAACTTGACAAGTCGATGGAAACGAAAAATGCGTTAAAAGACGCAAAATTGCAATTGAAGAAGTCAAAGCGAAAGGACTATTACAAAATCTTGGGAATTACAAAAACAGCCACTGAAGATGAGATTAAGAAGGCGTACCGCAAGAGAGGTAATTGTGAAAATTTGTGAAATCGAATGAGTCATGAATTTTGAAATTCTTTTCTTCAGCATTGGTTCACCATCCCGATCGACATGCATCAGCCACCGAAGACGAAAAGAAGGAAGAAGAAAAGAAGTTCAAAGAAGTCGGAGAAGCTTACAGCGTCTTGTCAGATTCTGTCAAGAAGAGCCGATATGACAACGGACAAGATCTTGAAGAGATGGACATGCCAGGTAAGAACTTCAACTAAAACACTGACATTGAGTCTTTAAAATATTGCAATTTGAACTGAAATCATCAAAAATTAACAATTTGTCTTTCTAGAATTCGACCCGAACCAAATGTTCCGACAGTTCTTCAGCTTCAGCGCTGACGGTGGTGGCAACAGTGGTGGCTTCAACAGTGGAAACTCCTTCAGCTTCCATTTCGGTTAATCAGCGCGTTCTGCACACAAACTTAACTTCATTCATTAAAACCTAACAGACACACGTCCGTTGGATAAGATATGGAGCGACGGCGAGACAACAAAGAGCGTTGTGAATGTCTGTGATCCAGTTTATTTCCCTTATTTTCCTTTCTGAGCTTTTCACAGTACGCAAAAGTTGAATAAATTAACAGTTCTTCTTCTTCTGGTGTTTGAGGAAGGTTGAAAATTTTCTAAACCAAGTTTTCCCGATCTGAAGCCTTCAGATCGAATCAGTAAAGTTGATAAATAGCCCATTCTTTTGTAAGTAACCGAGATTATCAAGTTGCTAATAAAAATCTCTGAAATTTATATTTTTGTTTATTTTTAACGGATTTTGATTCAAATTTGTATCAGGGACGAGAACTGCGCTCGACCAAGGGCAAGAAGCTGTGCTCAGATCATATTGCAAAAAAAAATATTCAGAAATTAAATTGGTCCGTCAACATTACTCCACTACGCGATTTCACGATGGATCTTAGTCTCACCGAGTCGGAGAGCCGCTACTACAACGACCTGTTCTCGCTTTGTGACGTGGACAAGAATGGAAAGATTCAGCATCTAAAAGCCACAGAGTTTTTCAGAAGTTCTCAAATTGATAACTCTGTTTTGTCTCAGGTGAGCTGCTTACTTAATTGCGATGTAATTGACATGCAGACACATCGTCGGGGCGCCTTATCGTAATGCGTGCAATGCAAAACACGATTCACTTGGGAAGGTCACAACAATTTTTTTCTCACTGGATCTTTTCCGTGAAATTGTCTGCTAAGAGTAAAACGTGACCATTTGAATAAGTTTTGCATAATTGTGCTCAACACTGGAGTCCCACGCACGCGGAAGAGCGTCTGCATCATCAATTGAATTGCAATTAATTGGGATCATCAATCATGGCCTGCAATTATTCATGTTCATGGTTTTTTTTCCCTCTTTGCAGATCTATCAGCTTTCGGGAGTGTTTTCTTCGGTCATCTTTCTCACCCGAACACAGTTCTACTCGTGCTTAAAGCTCATCGGTGCATATCAGTCTTCAGTTCCACTCCGGGAAGAAGTTCTCACGTCAACAACAATTCAAATTCCCTTGCCAAAATTCAGCTGGAACCTGGAGCTCGAGCCACCACCCGAGATCGTGTCTGCGCCTTTAAACTCAACACAAAACGGTTGTGGCATTTATCACAGTCCAGATCTGATTGAACTTTCAATGAAGGAATCTCATCTCCTCGGAGTAGATCGCAACGTGCATTCGGATCTGCCTTCCACAGACTCTGAAGTCGAGCAGACAGACACCGAACGTGAAACTACACTTCGAAGACGATCTGGAGCTGGCGTGCCAACGAACAGTAAACACATGAAGTCGAAACGAAATGGTTCGCCCGAGACTTGGAGTACCGCCAGTGAAAGTCCGACACCGACAAATTCCACACATAATTCTGTTGCTGAACGTCCTTGGGCTGTGAACTCACAGAGCTGGCAGGGACTGCTTTGCGAAGAACAGAGGCAGCTGCTGGGCACTGAAGAAGAGTCCTCCGACAAGCATAGCAGCGACGAAGAAGACGACGACTTGGACCTGGAGGCTTTGTACCAAATCACGCCTGAACAGAAAGAATATTACCTCAAGCAGTTCCGAACTGTGCAAGCAGACGTCAACGGATTATTGTCTGGAACTGTTGCCAGGTACGATCGATTTCCCACTTCTGCGGACATGTGTACAGTTTTTATTACTTGCAGATTTTTTTTCGAGAAATCTCGCATTCCGGTCGAAGAGTTGCGACACATCTGGCAGCTTTGCGATGTTACACGTGACGGTGCCTTGGATTTAGCCGAGTTCACAGCTGCGCTGCATCTGGTGGTGCTGCGTCGTAACAACATCCCGATCCCATCGGCACTGCCGACATGTCTTCAACCTCAGTATCTCCACAAGAGTCTCGGACTGCCACAGAAAGTACAAGCGCCCGAAGCAGACCTCCTTCAACTTGAAAGCGACGACAATCAGGAACCCGCTGAGCAAAGATCTTCCGTGGTGAACAAGAATGACTATCAGCGAATGGTCTCGTCGACTTACGACGAAATGGGAAACCGACCAATCGGAAAGCCAGCGAATACAATCGTTAATAAATCATCAACATTGCCAAAAAATCATTACTCGCAGCACCGAGGCGAGGGAGACGGTGATTCCGCTGCGAGTAACAACTTTATCCTCAACAACAAGAACGTGGTGACGAATAAAAATGTGATATCATCGTCGGCACACCGTTCGATCGACTGCGGCTCCAATTCGCCACCCTCTCAGAGTGGCGTGACTGACGGCGCTGGCGATGCAAATAATTCCAATAAAGAGTGGACCAAGTTCACCGAATCGCCTACCTCGAACGTGTCGAGTCCAGGCCCTAAGCCCGTCAACGTCACCACCAACATCATCGATCCCTCGCATGTCATTCATCCAGTGCCATTGCGCGTCACGCCTGTTGGAACTGAAATAGCTGACGAAGAAGCTCTGAGAACATTCCGTAAAGCCGACAGCCTGGTGTATGAAAGCGGCGTCATAAAAGCTGCTGGCGTGGCCTTGGATCGAGAATCTTCCAGTCCCAAGCAGCACCATCAGTTCAAGAAGCAAGCGTCTTATGTGCAACACCAGCGAGACTCGCTTCCGAACGACTTGAGGGCGATTCAACGACCACATCCAAAGAAGCCGGCATCGAAGAACATCGGCGCCATTCCATTGCCGCCGGAAAACAATCACACCAACAATAATATTTCTAACCAGGTGACAATTACAGGAAGTACCAACGCAAGTACAAATGTTCCGACGACAAAGAAAGAAGTTCCGCCTTTGCCGCCACCAAGGTCAGTGCTTTTTTTACTCTCAAAGTCTTTATTGATTGAAATTCTTCTGTTTAGGCCGCACCGCCACGCTCGTAGCAGCAGCTTAGATCTTCAGCGCATCAAGCTGTCCACCAACAATGCGTCTCAAGAAAGGGAAGTGTCCGCTCAGCCGCCGGAGCTTCCGCCACCTCGAATTTCCGACAAAAGCTTTAAAATGTCTTCGGTGGATGCCTACATAGAGGCTCCCATACGAAGCGACGAATCCTTTGCTGACTTTACACAATTTCCAGACACAGTAAGTCAATATTTGAGAAAAACAAAAGCGAAGCTGAACATTCCGGTCTTTTTAGAAGAACTCTGGTGAATATGTGACAACAATTCGTTTGGATTCCAATCCGCCACCAGCTCCTTTGCCGCGTTTTAATCTCACAAGTACTTTGCTGGGAGGATCGTCAAGCGGGTCGCAGCGTACTAGCGCCTTTGAAGTTTACAGGAAACCTTCGAAGTCGCGCAACTCGCAGTCACCACCAGCACCACCAATCCAAACTCTCAGCGACCAGGCAAAGGTGCAGGAGTACGAGAAGCAAGTGTTGGCGATTAGTGACAGCTTGCGTCAGGTTCGATTCAGGAATGCCGCAGACCAGAGTCCACAAGACGTGCTAAAGCATCTCAAAGACCAGAACGTGCTGCTGATGCGACTCTGCAAGGATTTGAGCGAAGAATTAAATGTTATTCAAAAGAAGAAGGAAGAAGTCAGAAGCAAAGCTGAGCCTAGCCAGAAGTAGCAGACGCGAAAAGTTTAACGCTGTTGATAATTTCCTTACGCGAAACAAGTTATTGAAACCGCTTTTTCCTCTATTCACCTTGTTTACCACACAACTTATTAAAACATATTTCTTTAGCGGCAGCTCGTGCTAGGAAACAATAAATTTTCTTATCGAATATCGGTCTTCAGTGTCGAAGTGTCCGAGAAATGTCTCATTGCGAAAACGAAGTGAAAAATCTTAACTAACTTTTATTTGTTTTTGTACATAATTAAGTCAAGTTATAAGAAAAGTCATGAAAAAATATTTTATTGCAGAATCAAATTATTTAAATGTGCTATTTTTCTATGAAACTACAAACGATAAAGATGAAGAAGAGAAATATTCCCGCTACACCCTCAACCTCGAAGCGACGCGAACATTTTACTTATTGACCCAAGACCCCGCTTTTTGTTTATCTAAAGAATACAAATGAAAATTGATATCTAATATCCTCCTTAACGATTAAATTAATCCACGCGCAACATTAAAAATGGCAAAACTAAATTTAAAAATCAAAAAATTATTCAAAAATATTTAACGCAAGTTGTGAGACATTGCTCGCGCTGATGAGTTCAATGTGAAAGGGAAAGAATCGAAATAAAATGAAATGCAAATCGTGAAATCTCAAATTGTCGGTGTTTTCTTGGTGTTGGATGAAGTCAGTTTTTCAGGAAATAGTGGAATGAGATGTTATTCATCTTGAGGGTTGGTCAGCGATGGAGTTGAACATGAAAAATCGTCGGCTGATTTAAACTGTAGGTTTGGCGTGACGATAGACAAGGTGAACGACACCGTAGGGACGACAAAACATTGCTATTACGACAAACACGATCAACTAGGGTTGATGCCTGATAAATTTAAGTTAATTTTTTAATTAAACTCAGATGAAGAACGACGAAGCGCTTCTTTTGAAAAAGAATTCTGAGTGTAATTGAAAAATTAACTTAAATTTATCAGGCAACAATCCAAATTCTATCAAATTCCAATTCCCAACGACCACTTCAATCAACCCCAATCAAGTAACTCATCCAAACTTTGCGTTTTCCAATTGAATTTAAGTTTTTATTCATTTGTCTAAATTATCAATTAGTTCAGCTTAACTGTTATCATGTAGAATAAATTAAATTTAGCGGATTCGCGGCAACTTGACTCAAACGATATCCAAAGCGTGTAACATGAAGAAAAAATAAATCCATCTCTGATACAGTAATACGAGCAGCAAATGTAGCGTGGCTCATCACACGCGAGAGTCGCGCTCGAACATTATTTTAACAAAATTAGAGTAAACAGGAAGATTTTCTTTGCCTCGAGTTGGTGCGCTAGATTGATCTATTAGAATTTTGCTGCGTAAATCGGTTGTTGTCGGATGTACAAGGATGATAACACATAATAGGATGTGGCGGGAGTAAAATGCGTTACTCAAATGTCATTCTATTGCAGTTATTGCTGAACATTGTTGTTTGTGTCTCTGTTGGTGTATTTACTTAGTGGAGGACTTAAGGTAAGCGATCAGATCAGCACGTTCATTTGGCTTCTTGAGGCCGGCGAACACCATCTTGGTTCCAGGGATGTATTTCTTTGGGTTCTCGAGGTATTCGAAGAGAGTATCTTCACCCCAGGTGATTCCCTTCTTGACGTTGGCGTCAGTGTAGGTGAATCCTGGTGCCTGACCAGTCTTGCGTCCAAAGAGTTTGCTCAAGTTGGGTCCGACCTTGTGTTTGCCACCAGCTTCGACGGTGTGGCATTGTGAACAACGCTGGACGAACAGCTTCTTTCCCTTTTCAACATCACCACCGGCTGGAACACCCATTATTGATCTAAAACGCAAGTGAAAAGAATTAATAAGCGATCACTTCTTTCGCGCCTTTGCTATTTTAAGCCACATCGACGTCTGACACATCACATGACAAGTGAGCGAGCAAGCGATGACGTCGGACGATTCAAAGTGCAAGTTTTTCTTTCGTTCTTTCTTTCTACTGTCCCGTTTCTAAGTACGACTCATCGAATGACCTTGTACCAACATCGAGAACGCATGGTTTCTAGTCACTAACACCAAGGCAAGCCACGATTGACTCAACACGTGATTTTTCTGCGCGATGCTCTTCTTTCGCGAAAAGAAATGAATCAATTCTAATTTTCTAGAGCTGCGATTTAAGTTGTTTTTGTCAAAAATCAAGTCGAAGAAAGACATTTTTGAAGAAGATTAAAAGAAAAGAAAGAGTTTGCGGATGTCGCACAAGGGCGATTACGTAAAGGAGTCTTATCGAAAAAACCAGATGAAAATTATTCGCTTGGGGAAGTTTAACAGCTTAATTTTGTGCACTTTGGGCACTTGATGAAGGTTCAATGAAGATAAAATATCGAACGAGAGCTGAGATTGAGGACAAATTTTTCCGTTTGCATGATGTAATAATTTTCGCGACATTGAAAATCAATGAAAATTCGCTGTTACAAGCTGCTCTAAAGGCGGAAGTGTCTGAATTAATGAATGTTGCTGTTTCTATGCTGAGACAGTCTAGAAAATTGTCAGAATTCCGTTTTTTCACCTTTTCAACTTTTAACCCTTTTTTCTGGCGAAACTAATTAAAACTCAATGAAGACTTCAAGGCACTTTGCACTTTGATCGATCGATGAACAGATTCGATAATACTTACAATTTAAATTGCTTTTTTCTAAATTCAGAAGATGCGATTTATGCTGACTTCGAGACGACCGAAGAATTTCTTATGCACTTTGTTCAGCGTTGATACCTTTGCAAGTCGTCAACCCTTTGTAAATTGTCATATTGGCAACCTTTGTAAGTCGTGAGACTATTCGATGCAACTCACGAGCTAAACTAAGTTTGTTGACATTTATTTTCCGCTGGAATTGAGAAACTTAGTAAAAAGTAAAACAAAGAAAGTTTACTAAGAGTCAAGTGATTTAAATATATTCGACGACGGCAGTTATCGAAGTGATCAAACGTTAAAGCATGAGTAGTTAAGGTGAAAACATCAACCAATCGATCAATCAGTGCTCGCTAATTGCATTATCACTTTTGAAATTCGACAAAGTGCTAGTTCATTTCTTTCAAACTCGTTTGCCGGCTCCGCAAAGTGCAGTTTTCAAACAGGTTCAACTGTCTGCTATTGTGTCTGCACTGGCTGTGTTTCATCGCACCTGTCTTTATCTGTCTTTATTCACAGCTTGTGCTCGTGATTAAGCAGAAAAAAAATCCGCTCCGGGAACAAAGGCTTTAATTATCGCGAACAATTGTGCTTGAAGTGTTTCTGAATCAGTTTTATTTTCGGCAATAAATTTTAAGATTGAGATACAATCGCATCTTGTTATCATAAATACATAAGTGATCAAGTGCTGATTGCTAAAACCAGTACTTCAGCCGTTCAGTTTTTTCGCTTAGCTCGGGCAGGAAGGTCTAGCTTGTTCCGTGTTGAAGGTCAAAACGCTGATTTCATTATTTTTTTGGCGTTTCTTTTCCAATACACGTTGAATAGCAATCAAAAGTGTTCGTTTAAGAAATAAGTTAGTCGAATATCAGGTAACTAAGAAGAGCTTGTGTATAATTTGTTTGCCCAAAGTGATAGCAAAATCATCTCCGCAAGAATTGTTGTTTGTGTTACAGCTGAAAATGCAAACGAGAACACGTTAGAATCGTAGTTGTTGTGTAATTCGGTCACGACTTACAGCGTATTTTGATGATAACCGTGAACGGGCCAGTGCAGTCGTGAATGAAGTGCTTTAAAATTACTTCCAAAATCACAGGTTGAAGCTTGCACAAGACAAGCACAAGTTGGAAGGAAATAAACTTCTTCAGAAGATTCAAATTCGAGTAGTAAGGAACTAGCATGCGTATTGTAATCTGAAATCCCCAGACGCCTAAGATGATGGTCGCTGCTATGAATGGCACAAAAAAAACCATGACATTCTCCAAAGTCTCGGGGCTCTCGGCGGAGATCAAGTTCAGTGTGACGAAGATTATGACGTGAAAAACCACAAATTGAAGTACCAAAAATCGCAAGATCTTGAACTTTGGCCTTGAATATAAAATTTTATTAACGCTCGCTATGCAGTCACGTGATTTCATACTCACTTTGAGATCATCGATTTTTTGAAGCAACCAAAGCAACAGCACAACGGAGGTGCTCGAAACGAAAATGTTTCATCTTTCGATATCGCAATAAACTTGCTTTCGCCATCGACGTAATTAATGCAGAGTCTTGAATGGAAAAACAATTGACATTTTGATTGGCAATAGCTGAAATCAACGGCTTACCGGTAAAACTGATAAGATATTATAACAAAACTGATATGAGCGATTGTGTCGCAGAGGAAAAATGTCTTCGGCACAATAAGCGCTGTGAGCGAGCTACATGCGACAATCTAATCGATTTGATTGAGTAATTCAAGATATTTTGGCAATCGCAATTTGGACTCACCGGGTAAATGCTACATAACGCTGCAATGTTTCCTTTTGTCTCTTTTTGGCCATGCTTGAACAACGCAACTAAATTAGTTACATAAATCCACAATGTCATGATGCAAAAAAAGATCGGCACCGCCAGGAAATATTCTCGATCCGGTTGAAAACCCGCGATAAACTCGCTCGCAGATGGGATGCCATTGCGGCATTCTAAAGTTGAATTTTCCATTTTGAGATTCTTGCGCGTTTGAATGTGTCGGTGAGACTGAGACTTGTTCTACAAATCGATTTTTTGAGCTCGCGAAATGCTGCCGATGAAATTTATGTCGAAAGAGCTTCACACAGTGTTTCAATTAGAGAAAAAGCTTCGCATGCTGTCAATTAAATCGCTTTTTCAGTTTGTGTCGATGATGTCTTCTTTATCTATATTACAAATGTCATTCAATATTTTCCAGATATTTGCGCTTTTCTCACTGCGATCTTATCTATTCGACTGTTCAGCGGCTAAATAATTTCACGCGACAATAAATTCACGAAGAAAACACCGAAATCCAACAAGTTTCCACTAAACCCGCGCGTCGACTGAGCAAAATTACTCTGCAATCCAACTCATGAGCACAATTTATCATCATTTTTTGCTAATTTCTTTAATGATCGGTGATTTCAGTCACGAGAGTCTAGCAGCAGAAATTTAGTGTAAAGATATCTCGCGAAGACCAGAGAACTTTTATAAAAATGGGCTTAGGTGTTGCTACATGCTAAAAAACAGATCCCAAATGACTTACTCTGCGTAATTGAAAGATGGTCAAGCAAAAAAATTACGAAAGTGAGAACTTGACTCTTTGAACATCCTAGAATGCAGTTAAACGCTTGAATATAAAGCTTTAAACGTTCAGAAAGCTTGACAAGCTTCGAAAGCACATTTTTCATTGCACTTGTAGTGGATTCAGCTTTATTGATAACATTCACAAAGATTTTTTGTTTGTTTTTCGTCTCACTCGCTCGTAAATGTTGATTTGAAGCCGACACAGACAATATTTCCACATACTAGCCACAGTTTAAGTATATCCGTTCGCGTGTAAAGTCCATTGAGCATATTCGAATTTGATTAAACAGCGAACGGGTTTCAAACTCTAGAAGCTCGCTTGCAGTTTTTTTGATAATTGCAATGACGGCATCGTGAACTGTTGACCGTTGATAGGCATTCTGTTGTTTACTTGCAAGATTCTTTGAAGAATTGATAACAAAGAATTAATTTCTAAGTCAAGATCTTGTGCTAAATAGAAAACCCTGGAAAAAGTGCCCATTTTCATTGCAAAAACTTTGAACCAATCGTTTGCGACTGTTCTAACTTTTTAAGGCACTCGCTTATCACAAAATATTGCAAGTCGTTGAAATGCGTCATCTGATAAACAAAAACAACCGATGATTCATGTTCCATCAATTGAACCAACTAGCTGAACGTTTATTTCCCCAGGCTAAACAGCAATTTTAAAACCTTGACGGTACACCGAGTGTGACTGATTATAAAATGGGTTGCTGCACAGTGACAGCGCAAAAGTTCTGGATTGTCGGGTCAACTGTCGTCATTCTAGCCTTAGCTTTGACGATCGGCTTGCTTTGGCCCACGGTTTCTCTCAAGTACATGCTCTACCCGCAACTCGAGCTCAAGGAAGGCTCGCTGAACTACGACAATTGGAAGGAATCGCCGATTCCGATACATTTTGAGATTTACTTCTTCAACTGGACAAATCACGAAGATGTTAGCAATCATTCTATTAAGCCGCATTTCACCGAGATGGGACCATACACATTCACGTGAGCGCAACGACTCTACGCATGCAAATTATTCAATGCTAATGTTTTCTTAATTTGGCAGTGAAAAGCATATTCGAACGAACATCACGTGGAACAGCAACCACACCGTGTTCTTCTATCAAAAACGACTTTGGGAATTCGATCCAGAAAGGTCGAATGGATCGCTGTCTGACCAAGTGACGAACTTGAATGTCATCGCAGCTGTAAGTTTGGACTTGTTTTTAATCTGTTCAAATTTGACTCATCGAACTTTTCTAGACCGCCGGATACTCGTCGAGATATTTCAACAACGCCTTGAAGTTGGCGATTGGGTTCTTGATGGGCAACGGCCGTGCACCACTTGTCGTTACTAAAACTGTGAATGAACTTCTGTTCGAGGGCTATGATGACCCGCTTCTGACTTTGATCAGAGCCAACGAAAATCCCGACTTCCCGAAACCGCCATTCGACAAGTTCGGCTGGTTCGTTGACAGAAACGACTCGTACACGTATGACGGTAACTTCACGATGTTCACTGGCACTGACGACATCTTCAACATGGGCAATCTGCAGCTTTGGAATGACGAAGAGAAAGTCAATTTGTACCGTGGAGATTGCGACAAAATATTTGGCACCACTGGTGAACTTATGCCGCCGATTAAAAAAGGCGAAAAGCCAGATCTTACTGTGTTTGCCACTGATGTGTGCCGAACAGTCACAGTTAAGTATGACTCAGAGTATTCCAAACATGGGATTAACGGGTACAAGTGGATCGCTGATGATTCCGTCTTTGATAACGGAGTGAAGTACCCGGAAAAAGCTTGTTTTTGTTCCGCTCAAGAAGGTAACTTGAAACAAATTTTCATCAACTTCAAGTTTTAACATCGATTTGTCTTTTAGAATCATGCCCAGATCTTCTTCCCGGCGTTTTCAACGCGTCATCTTGTAAATTCGGTGCACCTGCCTTTGTCAGCTTCCCGCATTTCTATCTTGCCCACGAAGAGTACCGAAACGCAGTTGAAGGCATGAAGCCATCCAAAGAAGATCACGAGTTCTCGATCGCAGTGGAACCAACGACTGGAATTCCTTTGTACGTTAAAGCTCAACTACAAATCAATTTATTGATGCAGCCTTACGAATGGACGCCGACGTTCAGAGATGTTCCAGAAGTTATGATGCCGATGTTTTGGTTCAGACAAGCTGTGAGTAGTAAATCAACACTTGAAATGCTAGCAAACTGACAAATTTTGAAATTTCAGGTCGAACTCACACCAGAACTGGCGTCTCAAGCTAAAATCGCTGTGATGCTCCCCAGCATCGGAGTGTGGGTGGCTTACGGGTTGGCCGGAGTCGGCGGCTGGCTTTTGATCATCGGCATTTTCTGCTTTATGCTCGTGTGGCGAAAAGCTGCTGGCGAAGCTGACGACCAGCTTCTCAACTAATCGTTTCCAGTATTCTTGTTAGGAAAATATTTGCCACGCGAGCAACTTATCTGTTCTCTGGTTCAATCGTAAACCTTTTTTACATCACTTCTACCACAACATCGAGTTGTGGCCCCCTAATAAACACCAAAAATTCAAGTGCCAAATGAAAGTGACGGCAAAGATGCTTCGGAATTGCATCAGATTGTCGTTACACATAACTAACAAACTATCAGTAGACCTAAGCAGTAATCAAATTTTACGTAACTCAAGAAACTTCAAAGCTCCGATTGCTGTTCAGTGATCTATAAAAGCGCATTTGACCGCTGTGCCATTTTCCGATGAGAAATAGTCAGCCTAAAGCTCTTGCCATTCAAACTCAATATCAAACTTCTGCAAATTATCTTCCTACACGAGGTTTGGATGAAAATGTGTTTCAGTGTTGTATTGATTTGCACTTAAACGATTGCTTAATCCAAAGACCTGCCCCAATCTATATCAAAGAGAGCATTAAATGTTAACAAGACCTATTTTTAAAAATAAAGTGTTGAGTTTTCAATGAAATTTTAATTTTTATTTCAGAATGTGCGAAATTCGTATGATTCGAGATGATTTTAGTTTATAAGCCTATAAGTCTATAAGCCTGTATTGTAATCACAGCCTAGTCGCTGGAGCTGGCGGCAGAGGAGTCGCTGGAAGTTGCCAACCTTCACAAAGACTGGACAAAGAACCTTCGGATGCAAAATCTTGCTACTTTTTTAATGGCTTCTCGGCAGCTGGTTCAGCATTGACACTGTCATCGGAGCTAGCAAGCGACTCAGGCATCGCTGTTTCAGAATTCAACTCTTCTTTGTGCTGCGTTCTGGCTTCTGACATCGTGAGTCTATTCAAAGCTTCCACAGGAACTGGTTCTGCGAGTATGAACAACACTTTGATTGCATCATGCCACGGAACACTCTTTCGTTTGCTTCAATCAGCGTTTTGACTTGGCCTTCGAAAAAGGCTTTTTCAAAAGCGAGTTGGTTTTCTGACACCAAAATTTCGATGTGTTCATCACTTACCGTAACTGCTTTCGTTCGGCATAGAGATTCTTAACAGTTTTATAAATTTTTCAATGCCTCAATTTCTTTCATCTCGATTGAAGTTGACCGAAGTTTTATGACAAGAATTTTGGAATTTTTGCTTACAGATTCAAATTCTCTTCGATTTTTTTGTGATCGTATGGTCGGTTCAAGCGCCACTAGGCAAATGAACTCAATTACATCGAAGTGCTATTTTCGATTGCCCTTCGCTTTCACACTCAATCTTTTCCTGCGGTTTTTTCTGGGTCTTTAAAGGCAAATTTCAGATGTCGTAGTTTAAAAGATGACAATTCTTAGGTCGTTCAATTTTTAAAAAACACTGCTGTGATATTTACTTTATTGACGGTTAAATTTTGCGGATGAGTACAAAATAAAAATTATATATCAATCAATTGTTACGTGATTCAAGAAAGTATTAAGTTTTTATTGAAATTGACAAAGTAATTCACGAAGGACATGTTTGATTTATTGATTGTGCCGTTAGATAAATTAAAATATACGGTCCCAGGTACAAGACATGAGACTACTATTCGTTTGAAATTTTGACTTCGCACTGCCTGTACCGTATGATCTGCCCCAACACAGTTTAAAGCGGAAATTAAATGTTAAAACTTCGAATAATTGTCTCTTCTACTTGACACATTGCATCGTTGTCTTAGCCCTCGAGTTAGAAACCGTCGACGTTAAACAGTTGAATCAGTTCAATTATCATCTGCTATGACGATTAATCTTTGATTTATCAAATCGAAAGCGATTCGTCACAAGACGAGAAAAGAGTTTATTGGAATTAGCGGTTTTTTTTGCTGTGAATCATTGTGACGATGTCGGGAATCACATGGACGATTGACATGCGTTTGCCAAAATGAAGAAACTCGACAGTTAAGCGGCGCCGATTTCGATACGCGCCAAGGTCCATCAAAGAGATTCTTTCAGTTCAATTGACAACTCGAAAAAATTGCGCAAAACTTTTACTATCGTCAAAAATTTTGATCCAATTAGCATCGAGTGACGCTTATGAGTGATCAGAAAGGCAATTGTCAGACATTGTTATGAAAATCCCTTTCCGCTGTTTCGACGAAATCAAGAATCAATCGATAATTGAACAGTCACGTGCGTGTCTCAAATCCCAGCCCTTGACCTTAACCAACTAATTGGATTATCGCCGTTAAACATCGCTTCTTATGCAAATTGTTCTCCAATGTTTGCCCAGTGGAGTTTCTCACAAGCCTACGATAAAAGCATCGTTAAATTTCAAGTCACTTCTGGTAGAATAAAAACGTCGTCAAATACTTGACTGACGGCCTTGCATTATCGGGGCCTTCTATCTAATCAGATATGATCACAACAAAGGGTCGCCAGTCGCACCACTTCAGCGAAGCCATAGCCGATCTAATTCAGACGCTTTAGTTTGTACAAAGTGCTTTGCTGTCGTTTGGCCGTATCCAGTAAGTTTCCACAACGATTTTCGTTGTAAAAGTCCGTGGCTGTCATTTTCACACATGACGGCAGACCTAAATGAACAATTCAAACAAATTGGATCAAGTATTGAATGAACGTAACGCGCTGACAGAAACCGAAGAAAGAAAACTGCTATAAATTAAGCGCACTCATTGTGACCGTCTTCAGTTCGTTCATTGACGTGGAAGTGTATCAATCGCGAGAAAAAAGTGAATACACAAACTGGATTAAAATTTCTTTGGACACCGGAAATCAATCACGATGGTCATCAACTTCAAAGTCTTCAAGAAGAGCTCGCCAAATGGCAAAGTGAATCTGTACATGGGCAAGCGAGATTTCATTGACCATATTTCGGCAGTTGAGCCAGTTGAAGGAATTGTCGTCTTGGACGATGAGTACATTCGCGATCAACGAAAGGTCTTCGGGCAGATCGTCTGTAGCTTCCGTTATGGTCGTGAAGAAGATGAAGTGATGGGACTTAACTTCCAAAAGGAACTTTACCTTGCTTCCGAGCAAATTTATCCACCACCAGAGAAAATTGAAAAAACTTTGTCGAAGATTCAGGAACGCCTGATCAAGAAACTCGGCGATGGCGCGGTTCCCTTCAATTTCACCATTCCTCCATCCGCTCCCGCTTCCATCACTTTGCAACAAGCTAAAGAAGAGTCTGGCGAACCCTGCGGTGTTCAGTATTACGTCAAGATCTTCGCTGGCGATTCTGAAACTGACAGAACACATCGCAGATCGACAGTCTGCCTGGGAATTAGAAAAGTTCAGTTCGCTCCATCGAAGCAAGGCAATCAGCCATGCACAGGTAAAAAACGCTTATTGAATTAGCCTCAATCTAGGGAATTAACAAATTATTTGAATTAGTGGTTCGCAAGGACTTCATGATGTCGCCGGGAGAGCTTGAAATGGAAGTGACATTGGACAAGCAGTTGTACCAGCACGGAGAAAAAATCGCCGTCAACTTGTGCATTCGCAATCACAGCAACAAGGTTGTCAAAAAAATCAAAACGATGGTTCAACAAGGCGTCGATGTAGTCTTGTTCCAGAACGGCCAGTATCGAAACACAATCTCGAGCATGGAAACCGCAGAAGGCTGCCCGATTAATCCAGGATCTACTCTCCAGAAAATCCTCTACCTTACACCAGCTTTGAGCTCCGTTCAAGAAAAACGCGGAATCGCGCTTGACGGCCAACTTAAGCATCAGGATACCAACTTAGCCTCGACCACATTGTAAGACTTGGATTACATTCTAAGCAAGAAAGGTTTTAACCATATTTTTGATTGATCTAGATTGGCTTCTCCTGACCAACGTGACGCCTTCGGAATCATCGTGTCTTATGCTGTTAAGGTCAAGCTTTTTCTTGGCGCCCTCGGCGGTGAACTTTCTGCTGAATTACCATTCGTTTTGATGCACCCTAAACCCGGTGCAAGACCAAAACTCGTCACCGCAGACTCACAAGCCGAAGTTGCGATGTTCCGGCAAGACACCATCGACCCGGACGCAGAAGAATAAGCGCCGATCTTCGTAACCAACTGATATTTGCCATGACAACTTAATCTCAATAACCAACTTCTCATGAATTTTCTAGTCAACGTGTCTTAATTAATCAGAGTTTATGTTTGTGTGTGATGACTGTTGAAAAAAATTATTTAAAACTATTGTCAATAAAATGTTGAATTTAATGCAAGGTCATAATACTTTCCTTCGGTCAACGATACATCCATGTCAACCAATCAATACATCAAGTGTTGAATGCGATTTTCCTTAAGTGATGTGTTGAAGATGCGATTGATTTATTGATTAGGTTTTAAATCCAGTTTCCCAATCATATCGAGGTTTTTTAGTTGAAGCCGAACAACGAGTGGATTGAGGTGATCAATAGCGTCAAATCAATCAATAAAATGTTGAACAAGATGTCGTATCAGAAGACTTTCTTTGACATGTCTTGAATAAGCTTAAGAATTATTGCGAAATCGACGTTGGATTACTGGGGGTGGAATCTAAACACTCATGCCAAGTCGATCAATCAATCAACTTAAGATCAAAATGTTTTCAATTATTTTTTTCTCGATATTTTCATTTTTTTTATTTTTATAAAACGTATAAATTAGTTGTGGGTTGTTTCATCTTATTTCTTATGTCTCGACTACCAATCCTAAATGACTCACGAGGCAAAACTTTCTTCGCTCAAAACGTCTTCGTGAAACGCTTTTAAAATTTCCTTCTCGCCAATTATTACGTTTTTAGTTATTTAACAGTGGAAGTGCTCAAGATTCGTTTATTATCAGTTTCCAAAGATCAAAATGTTTTAGTTTTTCTAAAGCAACAACCGAAATTTATTGAGTTAGAAGCGTCAAATGTACAAGACAGACGTTTCAAGAGCAGCATTCCAAAGCATTGTCTTTCAAAGAACAGATTAAACGACGCGACTGAAAAGATCAAATGCGTTATAAAACCAACTAAGCTTATCAGTTTGTTTTGAATATCAAAGAATTATTTTACAGCAGTTCCTTAACAGCTAGTTAGAAAAAGTATTTTTGGGGCGCAATTAATCAAAACTCACAGAAAAAGGAAAATAAAATCTCAATTTGTCACTAAAAATTATTCGAAAGCAGATACTTTTTACACTTGAAATTTCGCCAAAGAGTCAATTGTCACGAAGCTTGCAGCAATACTTGAAATTAATTCTAAGGAAACCGAGAAAGATTTACTTCTAGAGAGTTTTAAGACTCGAAGTGTGCCAGGTTTGAAACTAACTTGTCTAATGCATGATAAGAAACAACGGAAGATGAGAAATCATTGAATACAGTTCGACATCAAATTTGATTTCTTTTTATTTCGTTTCATCGGGTATTTTGGTAATTTTTCATCTTAAGGTATCAAATTACGTTAAGGATTATGTTTAGGGTCTCTTGTTATTATAATCATTTCGTCTTCTTTTTCAATATTGTATAAAAGCACTCAAATGTAGATTTTCTAATGTTACGTTATACACATCGAGAAAGATGATAGACAATTCATGCGGCAGATGTTTGCATTTGCATTTCACAGATGTTCAGCGTCGCTTGAGTGACACTTTCGAGTACAGTTACAGGTCTTCAACCTGATCAAACATGGCCTAATGATGTCTTCGTCACTTTTTCACTGACTCGCGCATCTTAAAATTCGAGTTAACTTCCGCACAATTGTCTCCGGATGATTTAAAACAAGTAAAATTTCCAACGATGATACACTGCGCAGATATTTTGAGTAATTTCCACAAAGAAAGAAAAACTTTAAAAATCATCACGATGTTCATCCGGTGAGAACGAAATTGTTTACAACTTCGACCCTATCATTAAAATCTACAATCTCGATAGCTTTCTTTCTTACGTTTTTTCAACTGGCGCGAATCTTTAGTGCCATTTTGCTTGAATTTCACACACTTTTCACTTCCGACACGCTGCGTGAGCGATTAGTACGCTAAATTGTCTAGAAACATTCACAGGGCGTTAAAATTAGACTTTGTTGGTGATGTCTTTGCACGATTCCAGTGAAACCGCAAAAGATAAGGAAAGGTGATGCATCAATGGCCGGAATTCACCTGATGATTAAACACGAGTTCTTCTCTCAACGGAAGTGCACAACTTTTAAAACTAATTTTCTATGAAAATGACCGATGAACTTGGCTTACTTTACGAACTCGCTTTTGGTAAAGACCGCACTAGATACAATTTTTCACCTTGCTTATTCGTGTAGATCGGGGCTCTTTGGTAGTGGTCAACGAGTTGATCCAGGTTATGGAACTTTCGCTGACCAATGCAGTACATGTTGCCTTCGACGTGCACGCGGAAGTGTTTGTTTCTACCTGGTGCTTTCAGCGAAACGGAAAAGTCTCCCGACTAAAATAGAAGAAAACATTAGAACTTGACACAAACACCGCTTTCTCCACTCACATTCGTCTCTGAGTCACGAATCAGGTAGTCTCCGTCGTGACCGTGTGAGTTTAGCACTGTATCACACTGATTTCTCGTTATGGCGCCATAGTACCAGCTCTTACCGCTGAGCACGGGTCTCTCAAGCTGACTATTTCCGTTTCCATGAGAAACGCTTTGCATTGTAGACGTACCGGATGAAGGCAAGGGTCTATCGAGGGTGTCGGGACCTCCTCGCGGATACGGAGTGTTCAAATATTCCTGCAACTCTTGGAGATAGTTGCGCGGGACGAGTCCAATCTGCCCTTTTTGATTGCGGGCTCGGTACCACTCGGGGTCGGTCGGCGGACGATCCACGACTTCCAGGCGATCACCTTTCTCGAAGGATAGCTCGGTGTCGTTGTTGGAATTGAAGGAATACAGAGCAACGACAATGTCAAGAACGCTTTCGGCCATCGCGTACGTGTGGGCATCGTCATCATTCTCTTCGGTTGTATAATTGCTTGGAAACCATCCCGTCTGGCTGCCACTTTGACCGCGCCACCATCCTGTTATCGATTAGGCATTAGAATATGATAGATTTGAACCGTCATCAAATCCTTACCGTCATTACTCTTCTCGAGAATTAAAATCCTTGTGCCTTTCGCCAGCTGCAACTCGTCAGCTTGATTTGCTTGGTAATTGTATTTCACGATGGCAGTTCCGATTGCTTCTGAAGGGTCGGGCGGCAGTTTTCGGCCCATGGTTGGTGAGTCAACTGTACGTGATGGAGATGAGTTGGGCAGGGTTCGCGGGTTGGTGCCCTTCTTCACTTTTTTCTTGAAACTGTCGAAGAGCGACACAGACTTTTTCTCCTTCTTAACATAATTGCTGGGCACGTAGCCACTGCTTTGACTGCGTGCATCTTGAACGCGCCACCAATGCTTACTGTCGTCGAGCAGGAGATAGCGCTCGTTCTTTCTCAAGTCAAGTTCTTGAGCGCCTTGTGCGGAATAGTCGTATTTTGCGACTACATACGTAGCAACGTCTTCTGAAGTATCCAGAAATGGAGCGAAGAGAAGAAAAAGATTAATTCAAGCTGTCGCAGTTCAACTTGTCGTGAAAAGGTTTACCTTGTCTCATGTTTCCTGTTCCTGCCATTTATATCGAGCCTCCACACCTAGAAGCCAACACACACTCGATGAAGATTAGCAGCAGTTTAGATCAATGTGTCTTTCTGTTTTCGGCTGCGATGTGTTATCGTTCACTCTCACTCTCGGTTTGTTGTGTGATGTGTGATCAATTTAAAGTCATTAAAACAACACTTAGTGCGCGCCCATCAGAGAAAAATATGCACCGACCTGTGAATGTAAAACAATTGATGAGAAAAGTCTTAAAAATGCAGCATGGAGCGGAAAAAGGTCATTGAAATATGCTGTGTGTTGTTCCCAGCAAGCAGAAACAAGATTTCATGTGCACGTAAAGAGGGAAAAGGGAAAAATCGATAATTGTTGTTTTTGGGATTTCCACCCCTTTTGAGAATAGTCAAATTGGAGGTGCTTTTGAGCCACGAAATATGCTCAGAAACATTGCAAATCAGTCACGACCGCGAAGGTCGCAGAACGGAAGACGTTTCGAACGGACCAAAACATCTCCAGCTTTGCGTGAATTAGAAAAAGTTGCCCAAAATTATCTTTCGGCGTGAAAGGCCGACATCGGAGCAGTTTTCAGCTCACTTTTGGCGCTCCACCGCGAATCTCGAGCGACATAGTTATGCAAATTCACATCGATTATACTGAGAAGCACTGATTTATTGACTGGAATCACGGAAATCTTCACAAACGAAGGAACATTGGAAAAAAATGTCTGGAGACAAGTAGATCGACTTCTCCACGGTTCTACTCACTTTTCACTCAAAACTCCACCATTCCGCACTTTTTGGTTCGCTTCCGGTCGCTTTAGGGAGCAGTTTGTGGGAGCTAATGGCTTCAATGTGCCAGAGTTAATTAATTGCTTCCACACAAATCGACACAAGAACTAGTCGGGGCTGACTTTTAAACTTGTAGAAGGAATCGACCGCACGGGGGCCTGGCGGCGTTGAACCACAGTCGTGGAGTGAAAGCAAAGCACAGTCAAATTAGAAAAAAAAAAATCGAAGAAAATTTCAAAAAATTGTGTTTGTCTCTAAAAAGAAGTTTAAAGATGACGATTCTCACCAAGTCCACAGACAAGAAGAAGCTCTTGCAAATCCCAACAGCGCCGATTGGTGTAAGTTCTGATGCAACCAGGCCGAGTGGACTGTTAGAATCAGTCGCAATGCAAAACAAAAACAAAATGAAATGGATTTTTCCATCTGTGTCAATACCTTTTGGGGCTAGCTATCACTTGTTGAAGTTGCGACATTGCCATCGCGCAATGTGTTGTTATGATACTAGCGATAAGACTAAGGTCGATGGCGAAATTTTAAGAATGTTCTTGTCGACGCCTTAATTAAAACCAATTTGCGTTAAAATGAATGACTGATGATTATCAGAGCATGTGTAAACATTTCATCACCCGTCACTTCATGCTTTTGAATTTCTTGATAAGAAAGTTGATTCGCTCAGCGGAACATTCGCGAAACTTTTATTACTAATTTGTTGATTTTAGCTTTCCAAATGTTTATCAAGTTTTTATGCATTCCAACAGGACCCTTCATGCCCGTCATCGCCAGATGCAGAGGCAGCTGCTATGCACCATGCGCGTCACCGCGCTCGCACTTCGACTTTGCTGGTTTTCTTGATTGCGATCTTGGTTCTGCTCATGGGAATTTTTGCTGGCGTTTGTTTCTATCGCCAGTACTTGCGCGAACGAGTCCAGCGACTCAACTGCTTCATTCCATACTCGAATGACGTCGATCCACAACAAAACTTCTGGATCAACACACAATGGAGAGACGGCCCCACCTTTGCTGATGCTTTGGTCAGGAACGACGAAGAAAATGGTCTGACTGCGTAAGTGATTTTCAACTCCATCGCTTTCCTCATTCAACATCAAATTTCTTTTAGCGACGAATCCGAGGACTTGCGAAACGTTTTGAAAGAAATGTTAGAAAAATTCAGAAGTGAATTCAATGACCCAATGAAGGAGATCCGCAGCATGGAGTCTGAGATCAGCGAAATCAATCCCGAGATGATCAAGAACAACTGGTTCAAGGAAGAAGTTGAAGTTAAAGACGACGGTACCGACAGCTACGCTGATATCAAGATTCCAGACTTCAAAGACGGCCGTCAAGGACGATTCATCCACGATTACAAGAACAACCAGACGACAATTGTCGATGAGTCCGCATCGCGCTGCTTCGTCTATCCACTCGACTACACGACCACTTTGCCACCAAAATCGATGGCTGACGTCTTCTTCAAGATGCAAAGTGGATACTATTTCCCCAACACCAATGAACTGCGCCAGAAGATGCGAGTTATTCTCCCAGCTTTGGACAAGAGTGACGAATATATCTCCGAGCGAACTGCTTTCGCTTGCTTCGGCATGAACATCTACAAACTCGAACCATTCGTCAGCGGTGTCTACAAGCGTTCGATTCCCGCCGAACTCGACAACCACGGGAAATTCGCCGTCTTTTCCGGACATGGGCTTCTGATGACTGACTTGATCAACATTGACGAAGTCATTGCAGCCGAGATTGCCGCTCACTAAGATGTTTTTTAATTTTATTTCTCAAAACTATAACGATAATGAATTCTATATGTAGATCTAAGAGGGACGCGTAGGCTCAAGTTTGTATTGGCGAGATGAATTATTTTCGGGGGTTAAAGCAGAAAAGTAGTTGCAGTACAATAATCGACACACATTTCGAAAATGCAAGGAGCTTCAGTTGACGACCAAGTCTGTGAAAAATATGGCAAGTCTAGACGCAAACGCCACTGGAGAGCAAAAAATATATTTTTATCGAACACATACGCCCCTTTCCCAACAAACGCAGCGAGATGAAAGTATTAAGTAATCAAATTATTCAAGTGATGTATTTTCAAATGTAAGAAAAGAAATTGTTAATAAAGTTTTTGGATTTGGTTTCATTACGTAAACTCAAAATTTAAGAATTTTCGTCGGCGGCGATCTTGGCGCGAACGATGATCGGTATTTGTGGGCCGAGATGCATCTAAATTGAAAACAATTGCTTAATTAAAACTGATTTAAAATCGACAAACTCACGCTTAAATAAATGACTTCGTCAAACAAGACTCCGTCTGTCTCGACATCGAATAAATCGCTCGTCGGTGACAACTCGATCTTGAGGTCAACCACTCGTGAGTTCTCGTGACTCGGTGTCTTGTGACGAATCTCCGACTGAACCATTTGACACCGTTCTTGCTTCTTCTTCACGCCCATTGCTTCGTTGTAATGTTGCATAATTTCACTTCGCTCGATCGACGTCGCTGGGAGCTTCCGGGAATGAACTCGAGCGCTCGTGAAGTCGAAGGAATGGCATCGTTTTACAGTTGGTTCAATGTTCGCCAACATTCTAGATCGCTTGTGACGATTTTGATACTTCGGAGTTTCAGAAGTGAGTTCGAAGTTCTGAACTTCAAAGGTTCTTTCCGATTCAAAGTTCAGAACGAAATTGGCTGAAAACCCTGGAATTGAAGTTTCTGTTCGAACGTCAGCCAGCACTTGATCGACCTGCCAGTAGATTTGCAGGATCTTCACAGCTGTTTTGCCCAAGCAAACTTCACCGAGATCGATGATATACTCCGGCATCATGAAAGGCAGTGGAACAACAAAATCATTTGACGTATCAAGACTTGCGATGCCTTGGCATGGATTTTTTGATTGACGAAGCTTTTCAAGCGCGTATTGGTTGTAAATACGTTTAAACTCCTTGTAAACTGATTCGGCCTTTAGTCCTTCGACAAATCCTTGCTGTGCGATGAAGTTTGAAATTTCAATAGCTTGTGGAAACTCTTCCGGATAGTCAAGCACTGTAAACCCGTCTTCATCCAAGCTTTCGTCAATCATTTGCAACATCTTTGCGCTGTGGAGCTTTTGAGGTTTTTCCTTCCGCACAACTTTTCCGTTGATTTCATAGAAAAGTGCGTAGTCAGTTTGCACTAATTGGAAATCACCACCAGCGAGATTTGGTTCCGATTGAAAGATTGAATCTTTCTCGCCCTTCTTCTTTGGATTTTTCTTCCGATTTTTGCCGTCTGAGGTTTCGACATCAGCTTTCATTTGCATTTTGATCTTCAAAACATCTTCGATTTTAACGTTTTCATCGGGAACCCGGATTTTCTCAACGAACTTGAACATTTCTCGCAAAGCTTTGTATTCGAAAGCCTTGTTCATCGTCAAGACTGATTTTTGTTCGATGTTTAAGATGCTTGCTGACGGGATAATGTTTCTGCCAACACATGTGATCGGTACTGGCGGTTTTCCGTTCACTTGAATGCCGAACTCTTGTTTGAAAATCGGAGCGATGCCTTTGAAAATCGAAAACTTCAAGTTAGCACAGAAATTTCTTTGATCGTCCAGGATGAAATCTTGGTTAGTTTTGCAGCAAAGCTTGACGTAACCACGGCTTAAATTCAAAACGTCTTCTTTAGCAGGACTCGCAAAGATTTTGACTTTGTTGTTGGCCGGGCTGATGTTCGAAATGCAGACATTCTTCAAGGCAACGTCGTTCCAAGCATTGTCAGTCACGTCGAAGTAAGTTTTAGTGACCAACAAGTTAGGGTTGCAGTTTGTAAAGTTTATGTTGATTTCACTCGTTGTACCGCCAACAACTTCACATCTCAGAACAGTTGATAGGTGGAAAGCTGGGAAACAGAATTGTTAGTATCAAACTGTCATTAATGGGTTGTTCATTACCTTCTGAGCTTCCAGTGAAGTAAACTGATACGTCACGACTTTCCCCAGGCTTCAGTGTCCCAGTCAATTGACTTAACTTCAAAAGTTCATCAACACTGTTGCTCTCGTCAGCCCTCACTGCTTTTGTCAATCTAACTTTCCGCTCAGTTTTCTCATCTTTGTTGAACAAAACTTCCGACAGTGACTTTGTCAGGTGCTTGAAGTATTTTTGGATGTCAGCGACGGTCACTTCCATATCAGGATTTTCTTGCAAGAATATTTTCATGTCTCGATCCTTGCTTACAGCTTTGCCAGAGTCTTTCAAGTCAATACCTTTCTGAGATTTTCCGACTTTACGAGACTTGGTCGACTTCACTTCTTTCACGTTTATCTCGGTCAGCTGGTGAAGATCGGTGAAGCTGTGACTTGAGTTGTCTTCTGTTAACTCGTTCATCATCGCTTCTGCGTGTAACTCGACCGAGTCAGATGCGAAGAATTTTTCTCGCAAGTTGCCTTTCTGTTTCATCAAACACTCAACGATGTTCAGAAGATTTTCTTGTCTACGTTCTTGAATTTTCGTGACAATTTTCGTGCTGTCGTCGAACTTGAGATTGAAAGTCGAATTGACTTTGCCGTCATTGACTATTGTGAAACCAAATGCGCACGGAAGCAGATTGTTCACGATGTTCAAGTCTTGGCCGACGATTTTCACCGTAGGATAGATCACGCTGGCTTCAAGGTTCACTGTTGACTGAAGCTTCCCAAGTGAATAAGCTTTGATGCGTCCCAAGAAAGATTGCACGACGTTCGACTTTGCGATGACGTTTCTGTCAAAACTCAAGACAATGTCTCGTGATTCTTTCACTTTCATCTCAAATTTGACTCTTTGGTCGCGTTCTTGCTCAACGAGGTAAAAGTTTCCTTCAATTTTGAGGGCAACTGGCAGCGGAAGATTCGATTTGTTGATGATTTGAATCGTTCCTAGCGGGAAAGTTTATGATTAAGAATAGTTAGATTTTCGATGACAATTCTTGATTAATTGATTGATATGGATAATTATAAGCAATTATTGATTAATTTTTTTTACAGTCTGCCATTTCAATCAATCGTTGGTGATCAATCTTACTTAAAAATTCCTCACGTTTGGCGTTGTGAAAGCAATCTATCTTGACTTCTTCGTGAGAAAAGTTCAGAACTGGTCGAATGATGCTTGCTACTAGCTTCGATGCTACGACAAGTTCTCTGACAGGGAAGTTTATTGAACATCCTTCGACAGTGAATTCTTCTTCGTGTTCAACCGGAGTTTCTGCGTTTAAGAAGATTTTCACTGATCGACTTGCCCTTGGTACAAGCTCGAAGCGATTTGGTTCAATCATGAAACGCGTTTCGCTTTTGTTCTTCCAGTTCTTCAAGATCACGAAGATCATGTAAGTGTTGTTGCCACCATTTGTGAAGTTAAACTCTAGAAAATATGGAGTTTTAGAGATGAAAAGAGTCCCAAAGTCGACAGATTTTTGGATTGAAGGTTCAATCAGTATTGGAAGCTTGTTCGCAGTGCACTTGACAGGGATTTTCTGAGGAAAATATTTCGTTAGCAAACATTTTGTGAAAGATTTTCAACCTACAATGATTTTACTGTTGACGATTTGCACAACCAGAATATCTTTGTAGTCGCCGGGGTCATAGAAGAACTTTGACAGCGTGATCATGACACGCTGCTTGCTGCACAAGATTCCACCTCGCGGGTTGACATCGAAAGCGCTGTTCTCGTGTTCCAGTTTAACGAAAAATCTCGCTTTAGCATTACCACGATTTTCAATAAAAATTCTAGAGTCGTGGTTTTGCAACACCTTCAAATCATGTTCAAAAACTTTGTTGGGCTTGATGATGATGTCAGGCGGAAGTGATTTGCACTCGATGCTGATCGGAACTTTCCTGTTGCTTCCGAGAATGACTAAATTGACGTACTTGACGATCCGGCCAGACTTTATCGGTGTGACGATGAGATTAATCACTTTCTGTGAGTTTCTGGCTATGTGGTACTTGCCAGCACCTTCATGTTTCACTTCCATCTCAGGATCTTCAAAGTGTTTGAACGAAAAAAATCCGTCGACAGATCCGGTGTTCTCGACCAGTACTTTCAATGGAATTTCACTCTCTGCGTAGCCAGTGATACTGTTCATCCGGTTATGTATTGTGATTTCCGGCGATTGGCAGTCGTAAACGACTGGAACGTTGATCACCGTCTCATCCACGCTTTGTTTTGGACACGGACTTAAGTCAGCCATCAAAACCTTCAGTTTTATATTCTTTGAGAATTTTCCGATAAAGTTTGCAGTCAAGAAGACTTTCAAGTCAAAGAATTTCTCGCTTTTAGCCGGCAGTATGAAATTCGTCTTGTTTAACGCGATCTCACGTGGTGCTTCGTGAATCTTCCAGTCTTGCTGATCGAAAGGGTCAAAGTTCATCAACACAGATTCTCGCATGTTCTCCACCAACAAGTCAACAATTGCACTAACAATGTGAAGCTTTTCAATCTCGTCTTTAACCTTCCCATCAAAAATGCTATTAATGATTGTTTTCACAATCTCAGATCCATCGAGATATTCATCCACGCGGTTGTAAATGCTGCTAATGCCATCAGCTGTCGGTGCAACGAAATCTCGGAGATGTTCCATCCGGCCAGTCTTGTCCATGAAGTGTTTGATCGATGATCGCGTCAGCAGTGTTGAACAAGATTCCGAGGAAAATCCGCAGAAGAACTTTTCACTCATTGATGGAACTGGGGGCAGTTGATCGAAGTCATCTCTCACCGTTCTGAAGAACTCGATAAACTCTAGCGGATTTTCATCTCCCGTGTTCTCTACCTCGATTTTCACGTCTACATCGAACGGAAGCTTGTTCTTTAGCATCAGAAAGTTCATTTGCGGAATGCAAACAGAAACTTCAGAGAATTCAATCATCAGCGGTTCAATCAGAATCTCCAAAGGCTTGATAACACCTTGAATGACTAATGATAGCCTTTCTCCGTTCTTGACTTTGAAGAAAGCTTGCTCGAAAAACTTTCCCGGCTTGCGTGCAAGATATTTGATCTTGAAAGCTTTCATGTCTCCGGGACACATCAGTTCCGATCTTGACGATACTTTGATGATCCCATCGAACGACGACGGCGATTTTTGGAAATTAATTTTTCCTTTGATTATCCCAGTGTTTGAGATGTTAACGTCAATGAATCTTGATTCACCGAGATAAATGTGCCCAATATCAACGTGCTTGTAGTCGAGTTGAAAACTGGGACCAACAATCTTCCCTCGAACATTCAACAAAGGCTGATGTTCCGATTCAACTGTCAGCTTTAACGCAAACGTGAAGAAAACATCTTTCAAGATCTCAAATTCGTCGTCTTCCGTGTCTTCGGGCTTGAAAATGAAGTTCACTTCGGTGATCGTGTTGGGTTGAAGTTCGCCACTCTGTTGGATGGAGAAGACATTTATTGAAAAGAACCAACAACAACTTTATGCAAGACTGCAAGCCAAATCTGATGCCAGCAAACCTCGGAACAGAAGGTTTTTATGTGTAACAAGAATTTGATGTCAAGAACTCCCTGTACAAGGATTTTAGCTTCACAATTTTGCTTACAATCTTGTATGAAGAAGTTGTTGATAAAATATTAACCTTTGGATAAATATCCAAGTATCTGTCAACGCCTTGAATCTTATCAACTTTTTTTTCACTGTGGTTTGGTTCCAAACAGATCCATTCAAAGAAAGACACTTCGTCGCTGTTGTTGATAATGTGAATCTGCTTTGATTCGGTCATTCCGATGAAGGTCGGTGGGAACTCGATGTTTTCTTCATCTGTGAATAATAAAGAAAATTTAACTTAAGTCAACTTGGACTAGACTATAAATTTTTCACTCACTCAAAAAAATGTTGATCGGTATGACGTGACATCTCAGCACAATCGTGGATTTCTTTTCACCTTCGCAGCAGACATAAATTTTCTCGCGAAGAAATCCAACGGATTTTGGAACAAATTCGATGAGAAAAGTTGAAGTCTCAGTGGGCTTCAAAGCGATGCATTTGCATTCCGGGATGATTTTGATTTCGCTGCGACATTCCAAGGAAAACTTCTGCACTTGGTTCGAGTGGTTTTGCACAAAGATGTTCGAATATGCGGGCGTGTTGACCGCAGTGGTTGGCAGAGAAATTTCCTTCGGGAAGTTTATGCTTGGAGTGTGTGACAAAACCATGATCGGAATGAAGAACTTTGAGTTTGCGTTGACGACATTCAAGCAGATTTCATAGCGACGATCCACGGATTCCTTCTTTTGACTTAAAGTTGGGCGAAATTCAATTTCGAGAAGCAAATCTTCACCTGAATCGATTCGAGTCTTTGAGACGCTACCGACGATCGAGAACTTGATGTCTTCCGGGCTGTCGAACTTTATGGCCAAGTGATAAGTTTTCTGTAAAGTGATTGGTTAGAAATATTTGCACAGCAGGTCAAACTGCTTGAAATTCACCAAATCTTGATTCAAGATTTGAATTTGTTCTTTATAGATGTTTCCTTCTTCATAGTTCTGGAAGCAGATGAATGACGGCGTCGCTGATAAATTTGGAATGAACTTCTTGGTCTTATTGCCTGCAACAAAATGTCACTTAATTGAACTCAATTTGTCACTTGCTTTCACAAACCTTTTAAACTTTGCCGAACTTTCGCCATAATTTCACAAATTTTCATTCTCTTTCAACATTACAAAAGGTTGCCATGGTACAGGTTCTGTCAATTACAATTACAGTCTTACTACATATGTAAGAGATACATACACAAAAGGTTACTGAAACTCACTTGAGGTTTTTTTTAAAAAAAAACAATTTTATTTAGTCACTCTTCTTTTAAGTAGGAAATTATGTTTACGAGTTTTGGTACAGGTTCTATCAATTACAAAATATGTCTTACTACACATGTAAGAGATATCACCCGGCTCCTCAACCACCTCGACCTTGGTCGTTTGGTTTAGTCCCCGGGTATTTACCCTGCCCACTGCTGCCGCATCTGTCTATTTGATTCCAATCGGCTCGACAGTAAGGTCACGTGCGAAACGTTAGACAGGCACAGCCCCATCCAACTCAGGTGTCATTCAGGCACTCGAGCTCGGTGACTGCGGCTAAACTTCTAGCCGTACCAGCTGAAAGCGACATTCGTCACTCTCTCTCTCTCTCTCTC
>JPYR01000012.1:234007-257856 GCA_000775305.1 Belgica antarctica
TATGTCGACCAAAACCACCTTTTTTTCTAGCCAAGGCACTGAGACATAGCTAAATTAGTGACCTGACTGGGTGTAAAAGATGGCCTTGGTCTGAACATTTCCCTTGAAATTTCATTCTCTGCTGAAAAGGTTGCTGAAACTCGCGTGAGGGTTTTTTTTTTAAAAAGAGCAATTTTATTTGGTCACTCTTCTTTTAAGTAGGAAATTATGTTTACGATAAACCAATTTGGGTCTAAATGTAAATGATCACCCGGTGCTTCGAGAAAAGTTATTTTCCCCTGGCTAGTTAAGTTTTTGAGACCAAGTCTGTCATTTTTATAAACAGACGTTTCTTCAATTTCATGTTCTGCACCAGAAATATCGAAATAACCAAACCACGACGACGATCTTGGAACAATCGCCCCGTCACCAAAATATTTCACCAAGACAATTCTTTTCAAATTACTCAAGTTATTTACGTAATTCTCGTTGTAACTGACTTCGTTGTTGATGGTTGCGAGAAACGTGCTTTTGCTTCGATACTTTGCTTCGTTCGGTTCCTAAGACAAACTTCTAAGTAACCTTGAATGACTTAAAACAAATTTTTATACTCACGTGCCAATACGTGAGCGGTGCAACCGTCTTTTGAAGCAATCCAAAGTAAGCAATGTTCTTGATCGCCCAATCGATAGTTCCGCAAACGAATCCAAATCTTTTTTCACATCTTGGATACTTGTAAACACCTTGTTGTGGTCCAGCAAACGAAAGCAAGTTTATCATCGGGGGTTGTGGACAAATTTGCGCTAATCCACGGCTGTAAGAACAATTTTATGATTAAATAAAAAAAATGTGCTGACTGCCCGTGAATGACGTCAATAAAGTTAATCGGGAATGCGATCAAGTTGGAGAACTATAGACACATAATCTGTAAAATGTTGACGTCGATCATTTGCAGCAATTAAAAATTACGCAAGCAATCCGCCCTGTGACAAACCGACTGCGTTGTAGCCATTGGCAAACGCCGGATCAGACTTTATAGAGCGGCAAACCTGGTCAATCTGTGATTCAAATTCAATTAGTCACTGAATGAAATCAAAATTTCTTGCTTAAACCTGATTGAATGGGTGAACGGTCAGACTTTTGACCAGATCTAACGTCGGATTGGAGTTGATGCTTGCCGACTTGATGTGAATATCATTTCCAAGTTGAGATCTTAAGAAGTTTTTGTAAAGCTGTATCTCTCCGCCGTCGAATGACTCACCTCAAATAAAAAATAATGAAAATACTTCAGATTCAAAATCGCGCTGCTCGTTAATCGTCGTTTATCTCACCCGCGGAATGCCACAATAAAATCGGAAAAGACTGCTCGGCAGCCTTAATTAAAATGCTCAGAACAAAACAGCGGCTTGCCAGGCCGCACAACATTTTCCTACTGAACACGGAACACGTCTGTTTCAGTAAACTCGTTCTTAATGATTGACTTCAGAAAATGAGCATTGAAGTTATTCAAATCACAAAAATTTATCTAAGAATGTTTAAGTGCAAATGCAACGTTCAGTCGTTCATAGTTTTTATTTTAGTTCGCTGCTATTACAATGGAAAACTGCACGTGTTGACGATCTAAATATTTGTCGCATTTGTGACAATGAAGATTCTGGGGTTTGATGTTGTCACTCTTGTCGAGACCTTTCTTCACTATTTTTCGCTTAATCTTATCTGTTGGAAAATGTCATAGATTATTTATCAACACGATTGCTTGCACTCACGTCAAATTTTATTGTATTTAGTCTCAAAAGTAATAAAAAGGTAAAAATCTAAGAATATATTCTCTGTTCTCTAAGAATCGAAATTATGTTCTCTCTGAACCAATTCTCATCCAGCTGCAGATGTTCAAGCGGACTCTCGAGTCGAATCAACCGCCCATCGTTCAGCATTTGGCGAAGACCAAGCTTGTTTTCTGTGTAAACGCGAGTTTCTTCCATTTTCTGAAGGTTGCCAGATTCATCTTCGAAGCCAAACCAAGACGATTCGTTCGGGATCAAAGAAATATCGTCTTTGTACTTCACCAGCACTAATCGCCTCAGGGACTGCAAGTTTTTCACATAATTTGCGTTGTAACGCCTTTCGTTATTTAAAACGGCTAAAAATGTGCTTCCTTGTTTATACCGCTCTTCATCGGTGCCGTGCCAATAAGCGAGCGGCGCAATGACTTTCTGCATTACTCTGAAAATGATTTGTCGAACGGTCATTATTCCATCGCTAATTCTTGGACTTACGGCTTGTAGGCTTTGAAATTTATCGATTGTTTGAAGAACGCACATTGACTGGCACCGAATTGTTGTTTGCACCGCGGGAATTGGTTGACACCTTGGTAAGAAAATTGCAGATTAAACGGCGATAAAAAAGTCTAAACATCACCTTGAACCAATGGCATATTTTATGAACCGTCATCGAGCATCCGTCTTACCTTGATGTGGACCACTCAAAGAGATCAAATTCAGCATCTTCGGAAATGGACACGTCTGAGCTAAACCTCGCCTAAAAGCCAATTAAATGCGAGAAAAAATTGTAGCCCGTTAACTGATGAGTGTGTGGTTCAGTGTCAAACGGAATTGAAAACAACTTACAATGATAAAGCGCCTTGGGACAAACCAACTGCATTGTAACCCGCATGAAACGCCGGATTCTGTTTGAGTCTGTTACACACGTACTTTATCTGAGAGAAGAGATCAGTTTTGTTTGATTTCTCATTGTTTCACTGCATTGAATCTCACTTGTTCGAAAGGGTGAAGAGTTAAGGTGTTTTTGAAGTCGTCGAACTCATTATCTCCGATTCTGACAGATCGGACTGTGATGTTTTTGATTTCACTTTCAATGAAGTTCACATACTGCTTGATTTCTCTTGAACAGCAGGTTTCACCTGAAAATTCACGACATTGTTTAACTGTTCACAGTTGGAGTAACTTTGTTACCAGCCGAGTGCCAAATCAACACCGGAAGAATCTCGTTAGAACCGACACACAAAGAGGTATGCGCAATCCAAAGTATGGCTATGCAGAATCTTAAAGGCATGTTGGACGACACACAACCTGCTTGGTTTATTCACTATAGATGACTGAGCGCAGAAAAATATCACAAAGAATGGAAGAACGAAGCTATTTGAAAACGAGATATTAATTTTTTTATTGGACTTATTGATAATTGACCATTCATTATTCGTTCTTCTTTGCTGAGTGTACCTGCTGCGAAATGTGTTACAGAACTGTTTTAATTGTAAGAACTTTTGTTTTTGTTATCCAAGGCTGGTAAAGATGTTTGAAAACTTTTTTGTTTAACAAAAAAAAGTTGCAGTGAATTACCGTTAGTGAAACATAAGTTTTAGTCTCGTTAACTAAAACTAAATTTTTTACGTTCTAACGTTATTAAAAACTTTTTATTAAAGAACAAAACTTCCGCTAGAATTCAAACAAAGCCGCTTTCATTCAATTCCCGACAACATTTCCTGCTCCAACAATCCACAACCCGGTTCATGTTGAGCTTTTCCATCGAAATCTGTGTCTAGCCTTTCCTTGTAGCAATGCTTTTCGTTAAAAATTTTGTTCATTGCTGGCGAAAAGCATTGGCGTCTGGTAGCAATCATACCACGAAAGCTCTGTTATAGCATTTGGTGAATTTCTAGCAGTTTTTGGAAGCTTGCGCAGTGCAAAGCTTCAAACCCTAATTGCTTTTCGAGAATCATCCTTACAGAAACCCGATAAATTGCGCCACAAATAATTTTTAGATACATCAAGCACAGGCCTTCAACCGAATGAAACTCGAAACAACAACAATTTACGTCAAAAGAGAGAGTATACAAACAAGCATGAAGCTTATCAAAGGCTCAATTGCGCATTATATAAGCTTTCGTAGTTACAACATGGCACTCATGCTTTCGCCTTATTTTTTCTGCGGCGCAGTTGAACGATGTGAATTGTTTTGACGTAACACTGAACTTTATTGGTGATTTGTACATGAGTTTAGAACTCTTCGAAATTATTTTTTTATTAATTTTCGCTGTGAGAATTTCTATGGATTCGTTTGTTTGAAAAATAATTTTGGCTACGATCGTTAGATAACGGGGAAAACATGTCAAAAGCGAAATTGACTTCCGAAGAAATTTCGCTTTTGGACTCAAAAGTTATCAACTGATTTGAAAGAAAAGTTTTGATAAATTCACATGAGTGGGCACATAAATGTCATTCACAAGCGTGAGTGGAAAATTGTCAACCCTCAAGAAATGCAAATGGAACGAATGTTTCTCAGTTCAATATGGACATATTCAAATTGAGTCGTAAAGGTAATAAAAAATTGTGATGTTGATATTTCCGGGCATCATAAGTCGATAAAATTTCAAGAAATATTGGAGACTTTTAATGCTGCTAACGTCAAGACTTATTTGATATTTATTTCCGGACTCATTTTTTACAAGAAAAATTATTTATTGGTGAATATCAACTGATGCGTTGAAAAGCTATTTCGATATTTATAAAAATTTTAATCGATCCTAGTTCGAAATTTTAGTAGAAGGCAACGCTAATAAATCAGTTTTAACTCTTCGGCTAGACTAAATTTATTCTTGAACAGGAAAAATATCAATTAACAGTTCAATGAAGTTGTGCTTCACTCAAAATTAATTTTAAGTTTTACAAATAAACATCTTAGTTGGTGACAATATATGTGATTCTGCATGTTTCTGGAATTAAAAATCTTGCCGTTCCATTCTGGCAAAGAATAAACTCACTGCATTGTAATCACAATGACTTCTTGATAATTTATTCCGAGACCATTTGAGAGTCTTACATAAAAAGTTGCTACAGTGTCTTAAGAAATTTACAGCATCACAGAAGCTAAATTATGTCGTAAAAGAAGACACTGGAGTACAAAGAGAATAAACAGTGGGCATTCTAAAGCGCCGCATCGTATTCAAATTAAAAACATAAGAAGATTAAATTTACAATGTTTATGTTCAGAATTTTAAAAGTTGCCAATTTTCTAAAGAATAAGAAATCTGAATGTGAAAACTTAATCAAATGAATTTGTTATATATTGTACAAACAACTGGACTAATATTGTACACAAACAAACAAACAAATTTCCGTTTTAATAACGCAGTGCCCTAAGTGATGATCTGCCTTGGATAAAAACCACCCAAAAGCCAAACATAATCTCCCTTGCATTTAGCACAGTTAAAAAATAATTTTCTCACTGCAACTTCATGCCAGTGGTACAGGTTCTATCAATTACAAAATAAATCTTACTACACATGTAAGAGATATCATCCGGCTCCTCAAACACCTTGACCTTTGTCGTTTGGTTGAGTCCCCGGGTATTTACCCTGCCCACTGCTGTCACCTCTGTCTATTTGATTCCAGTCGGCGCGACAGCAAGGTCACGTGCAAAAGGGTAGACAGGCACTGCAACTTCATGCTGTAAATTGGTTTTTGCGTTACAACGATAAAATTTGAAGATAGACTTTTGTATCCATCTGAATGAAAACGATAGCGGATCCGGGATGCGACAAAAAGATGGATTATAGTATCAAGCGCATGAAAAAGTAATTGAAATTACTTCCAAAGCCATTTTGCCGAACAGCTTTTTATTACTGCTGTGTGACTTGACTCCGGGATGAAAGTTGATGCTTGAATGTACATAATGCAGCAAATAAAGTTTGCGGTAATGTTTTGCCTTCAGCACGAATAATCCTTCTCTATTACTTTTTATGCTCGCTCTCGTTCATTTGTCCAACTGACAGAACTTCTTTTCATCATAACAGGATTTAGGAGAAATTGTGTGTATACTGTAAGTGTGTAACTGAGAGTGTTAATATTAAACGTTGAAAGCAGATATAAATTGCAGGGAGAATTACATGAAGTGAAGGGAGAAGAAGACGAAAAGATCCAAAGGAAAAAGGATTTCGAATCTGTTCTTGGCCAAGTTTAATCAAATGATATGAGTGAACACGATCGATAATCGAGTTACAAATAGACGAAATTCAATTAGAAGGCGTTCAATATTTCACCTACAAAGCTGGGCTAAGAACCACTTAAATTAGGTAATTAAACGAATTTCCCTAGTAACATTGAAGTCAATTGTTGACGTGCAGTGTTAACATTTGACTTCATGGCAAAAAGATGGAACAATACAGTAAAATTTATGAAGTCCCTATATATTACATATGGCAGGCACTAGTTTACATCATGTCTTGAAAAAGTTTTATCATTGTCGATACTTTTCAAAATTTTTGTTAACTTTTCAAGTATACAAAAGAGAAAAAACATGTCAAAGCCTTTTTTGCACCTTTTTCGCGACCATTCAAAGCAGGTTACTGGCAAAACTTTGTGAAGAAACTTTCATCGATTGTGTAAGCCAAATGTCGGTATATGTAAGTCATGTTTTCCTATGGTTTTTTCAGTGCAAATTACACATACCTAACAACGTTCTTCGGAATGGAAAGTATGTAATCCAGCCTAGAAACGCACTGAAGTTCAGACTTTTTTTTTGTTACAACAAAGCCATTTATTGACTGTTTCTAGCCATCTTGCAACTAGGGTTGGGTCACACAGGTAATGAAAAATTGCCAACCAACGTGAGTTCACGTTTTAGTTTGAAAAAGTAAACAACAACGTACAACCACTAAAGGTTGCTGACATCAATGAAGCCAAATAAAATCACAAACAGTTAAATTACAATGTGATTCAACTTGAATGAGTGATGTCTGCAGTGCTCATTCATGAAATACTCTCTCACCGCGTTTGTAGCATTTTGCTTCTAATAGCGTTTTGGGGTTGCAAATGGTACAGATTCTATCAATTACAAAATAAGTCTTACTACACATGTAAGAGATATCACCCGGCTTCCTTGAAAAACTTTAAATTATCAGGATAAATGATCACGTGACGTGGTGTAGAAATAAAACTTCTGGAAATGTTAGAATTTTTGTATTGAATTAATTTTATTTTGAAATTTTCTTCAGGAAACTTTATTGATTCAGTTTTGTGAACAAAAACACCCCTATTATTGTCGACAAAGTTTCCGCTCACAAACTTGTTTAAAATTTAATGATTTTTGCCCATATTGAGGTTAACTGGGAGTGGGGGAGGCAAAGCATTAAAAAAGTCCATTAAGTTGCGGCTCATAAACTAATTAAAAACCAATAAAATATTTCCGGAAATTGAAAAAGTGTTTTCTTTTTAGGTCAATTTCATGCGCTTCGAAACGCTTTCGTGACCCCAAAAATCGATTTTTGCCATTCCAGGCTGTCCCTCAATCCCGTGTGTTGTACTAACGAAGCAGAATAGATAGAACCGACGTTTCTTATCATAATTTGGCGCCATTTCAAGCTAACGTGTTGTTCATCTCAGTCTTTGTTTTTTGTCAACTCTTTCATTCTTCTTGTATTTTTACAAACGAGCCGTGGCAAATTTGTAAAATGTTCAGGAACAATGGAGCAGTATCCTTCCAGAAATCGTCTTTTGCAAATTTTCTTGTTCACCAACACACTCGCAGACTTTTATTATTTATTTTGACGGTGAATTTTCCAAGAGAGTTTTTGTTTTGGCGCAAATCGAGACCAGAAAAAAGAAAGCACTAAAATATACGCATTGAAAACGCTTTGGCGCAATTCAGACTGTTTTGTCTGGAAAAAAAAGAGCGCGCATGAAGGAGTCGAGCGCCGGGAAAGAGGGAAATGCAAGCCGA
The DNA here is from genome assembly GCA_000775305.1 of Belgica antarctica. Lineage (NCBI taxonomy): Eukaryota > Metazoa > Arthropoda > Insecta > Diptera > Chironomidae > Belgica > Belgica antarctica. The sequence goes on from JPYR01000012.1 coordinate 241,724, forward strand.
AAACGACTCAACGTCCCAGTAAACATTTTCTTTCTTCTTCCTTTCGACGTTACTCGAAGTTAAAAAATCTCGAAAATTGCGCTCGATTCGGTGGTATGAATTAAAAGGCACGAAAAGCAGCACCGCGCATGATTCGTGTGGTATTGATGTCTCCCCAGAAATACTACAATGCAGCGCAAGCATGGCTTGAGTGTGTAATTGTTGTGTCTGATCCGTTGTTGCGACGTCTGAAACATTGGGCCGCGACTATTCTCTCGCAGCCGCGTCGAATGTTCAGTGGAAACGAGTGGAATCGTCGCATGTGGTGTTGGTGAGTCTACGTCAAAAATAAAGTCTCGCAGGTCAATGGAAACCCGTCTGTGTTTGTAGTTTTACGTTTTGTTTTGATTTCTTCAAAACGAGCGCTGAGAAAAACTTGGAAAATGTTATTGCGTGTTTTCTTTCTTCGACCGAAATTCTCAAGAATTTCTTTATAGAAAGTTCATTTGAATTTAAAATTAAACTCAGAACAATGACGTGGATACAAAGTAACAATCGCAATGGATGCAAATACGTATCGTGGTTTGGAAAAAAATTGCAATTATTCTCAGGGTTACCAGAAAGTGACGAAATTGCCACGGCGCGTGTAGCTGAAGGAAAATGGGAGTGTAAAGCTTGGAATTTCCTAATATTGCACTGGTACAGGTTCTATCAATTACAATTACAGTATTACTACACATGTAAGAGATATCATCCGGCTCCTCAACCACCTCGACCTTGGTCGTTTGGTTGAGTCCCCGGGTATTTACCCTGCCCACTGCTGCCGCATCTGTTTATTTGATTCCAATCGGCTAGACAGTAAGGTCACGTGCGAAAGGGTAGACAGGCACAGCCCCATCCAACTCAGATGTCATTCAAGCACTCGAGTTTGGTGACTGCGGCTAAACTTCTAGCCGTTCCATCTGAAAGCGACTTTCTTCACTATCGTAGCGCTCAGTAGCGCGGCCCTGTTGCCATAAAGGTACCAATGACAAAAGACCTTAAATATCTGCCAGCCTTGGTTTCATTTTGTTTGAAGAACTTTCGTTGTCGACCAAAACCATCTTTTTTCCTAATTATTGCCTGCATAAATTCACATGACAATGCAAAACTCCTTTGTGCATAAAGTGAAAACTTAGTTCGTAGAATTCTTCTACGCATTGCCTGAAATGATGCAATCAAGAAGCATCCCAAGCTGAATTTCCCAAGAAAAATCAAATTTTCATCACGCTAAGCTAACTGAATACCTGAAAAGCACCCTTGGCTCCGTAATTATCGCTTTGGTAAAATCTGTTAATTGCTAGATGTTGATTATCTGATGCTTAAGCTGTCCTTGATATGATTTGTCGGTCTATGTCTCTTCTTCTGATTCAGTGAGATGAATGTGACACAAAAAGAAGAAAAAACATCTAAATTTACTTTGGAAAGTTCAATGTGCTGCATTAGTCACTCTAGTCACGGCTTTTCATGTGATAATTAAGCAATAATTCTTTATTTGTTTCCTTTGCTTTTTATTCTTTCTATATTGATCGATATCCATCACTGTCACATAGATAGTGTAAGGCGGAAAACGAAATGAAGGCATGCAACATCAAATAAATATTTCTATCTCACAAATCGTATTAGGAAAACTAATTTTTCATCAAATCTAGTTTATCCCTTCATTATTCTTGTCTCTCTGGCGATTTTTAATGTCACGGATTAGCATAATTTGATTTGATCAAAATCGGCAAAGACGAGAAAACGATTTTTCATAGCGATTCGCTTGGAATGAAAGTTTCTGTGCATTGAGTCGCTATCATTCCAAGCTGAAACGAGTTTTTCCAAGTGAAAAAATTCAATTTTAAAGTAAACTCATATTCATAACGTTCATTAAAATTAACGAAGCACTCAAACATCTCACAAATCACTTTAAAAGATTCTAACCCAAAATTCCTTTTGATTCTGGCCGTTTCCCATGCCTTTCTTGTTGTCGAGGTCTGGTTCAATAAACTTTTTTGTGTTCTTCTTTGCACTGACAAAAAGAAGACAACAATTATTGCGTTATAAAATGTTTTTGAATTTGTTTTCAGCGTTCCGGATCCCAATGAAAACTGGAAGAATCAGATCAAAGAAGTTCTTATTCAACCAAATCATAGAAACTGGAATAATAAATTCCGCTTTAGATTATTTGCAAGTCATCATTAAGAAGTCCCAGACATAGGGATGCAAAAATGTGATGTGTTTTAAAGGTTTTTATTGGAATACAAGTGGCAGTAGGAATTATTTTGAATAGAGATGTGTGCAATTTTGAAGTTTCAGCAACCACATTTTTACTTTGATATTGCATTTAACCTTAAAAATTTCAATTTCTTGAGTTTTTTTTCACGCTTCTATTGAAATAGTCTGATCCAGTTCAAAGAATTTTCCTAGAATCAAGTTTTTTAAAAAATAGTTTAAATATTTCCTTCACTTTTCAGTTTTGGTCGTTTTTCTTTTTAAACTTTCTTTTTTTTCCAGATTTTCCAGAAATGTGGTTGTCATGTGAACAAATCAGGGTCAGGAAACTTAAAATGTTCTTAGAAATTTGCCTTCATGTATTATCATTTCAGTTTCAATCAGTTCATCAAACTCTTCCATTTTTAGGTATTTGACGAAAAGTTTCAGCAAGAAGTTCTTCTTAAGATTATTTTTTGATAATTTTTCTTCCTGTCTTGTCCAAAGAAGTAGCAAATGGTACAGGTTCTATCAATTACAATAACAGTCTTGCTTAAGAGATATCTGCGGCTGAAGAAGTTGCTGATTTATCCTTGAATAGCCCCAAAACAATGTTTTTTTTTTCAATTTTTTACTTTTTCACGCGCTTGTTTTGTAAAAACACAACATAAAATGATTTTTTTTTGGTAGATTCTAATCAGAACTTGCAATTCAAATTGTGAATCTTCAAAATAATTTAATGCAATTGCTTTGCAGTTGTTTTTGCATTAACCTAATTATAAATTTGTTTCGGCATTACATTCTTTGGTGACTTTAATTTCTCCCGAAAAATAGATTATGCATGAAATTGTGGTAAAATCAGAAAAACTGTGTTTTGCGCCATTTTTAATTATAAAACATCAAATTTTTAATAGACACAAACATTTTAATAAGGAAGAACGGCCAACTGGTTATTTTGGCAGTTTGGCCTTGAATTTGCACAATGAATCAACCGACGGAGCGTTGCCTTTGGTTTAATAAAACACGTAAAAGATCTTTAAACAAAAACATAAAAAATATAGAGAAAATATTCTTGAACCAGTGTGCGTTGAATGTGTTTTGTTTTTTGACCTTGAATGCCAGATTCTAATGTTCTAACCACCAAAAACTCTTTTGGTTGAATGAACTGCTTGCCTTGCGTATAGTAACGAAAATAACAAAGCCAAGAACTTCAACCACTCACATCATCAACATAGCCGCTTAGTTATAGTTTATGGACGTATCTTCACTGTTATTGTGTTAAATTGATTTGTGTAATATTTTTTTGTTCTTGCCCCTTCCTTCGTCTTATTAACGATCTCAACATTGGCAGTTGTTGTTTACGTTTTTCGTTTCCTCCACAAAATTTAGGTTTACGCGCGTTTTTTATGTTATGTTTGGGTTTGTTAACAGGAAGTTCAACGTTCTTTCGAGGCTATTCCTTCATGTAGAGTGTCTGCTACTCTTGACTTTTATTTTTCGGTTTCCGATTTTAATTTTTCATCGTCATGGATTGAACCCCATGGCAAGTTGGAAAAACTTATAATCCCACTTGCTGGAATCTCTGCTGAACAGAGAAAATCGAGACTTTTCATACATTTTATCATCAAAAATTTATCCATCCGCGTGAATCTCATAAAAAAAGATGTTTTCCAAACGTTTGATTGCAGACACACGATGTTAACATCAAACTCGAACAACTCATTAGGAACAACTCACTTTTATGGCTTGCAGCCGAAGATGGTGCGATTTGCTTCCACCTGCTTGATTATTATTTTTTACTTAGAACGTGTTTGTACTTTCGTGAACTCGAATTTAGCATCTGCTCCTTCTGCTCCTCTACCCAGACTTTGGTTGTTGTTATTGTTTTAGAGTTCATGTGTTATTAGATACAAAACATTCTGTTCATAATTTAAACACGTTAGCATCCAGTAAGTTGAGTTGGAATTTAACACGAGAGACACTACATTATTTGATTGTCTTAAACTTTAACTGAAAAATGAGGTGATAAGAACATAAATTATTTAAAATAAACTGTTGTTTCAATGAAGTTAAACAATGAAGTTAAATGTTTTGTTCTTAGTTTCGTTGGACCTAAAGTTTATAGAAACGATAAGTAACAACAAATTTTTTCCTTACTGTTATTCTCAGCCCAGTGACTTCAATTAAACATTTCAGAACAACATTTTTTATGTCGGCTTATCAAGTTCAATTTCTCCCTAAAAACTTTAATTTCTCCCCTTACAAAATTTCTCGCCTTTCAAAATTTTATTTGTGCTGAAATTTTCAGCCAGATTTAGCAATTAAGAATTTTCCCCTTCTTCTTTATGTTTGGTATCAATTTATTTATCAGTCGCGCCCTCATACTAAATCATTCGAGAATAAATGAAACGGTAATTCTCATAATTTTTATCCCGATAGTCAATTAAACGACAAAGGATTCTTTCACAATACATCACATGTCGAAAATCTATAGTTCCTTGTTATTTGTTTCGACTGGAAATGTTCGACTTTTTAAGGGCTTTTCCTTTCATCACACGGATACTATTTTTTCACCAGACAACAATAGAAATTTACCAAAAAAAGCAAGTAGAAAATAAAGACACCATGATCGACACAATGATTTGTTTGACACGAAACTTTCAATTTTTTTGTATGAAAATAGGCAGACAAATGAGAGTTGAGATTAAACAGCAAGCAAGGCTTTGAGAAGAAAAGTTTTAAAACGTTTTTCTTGTGATGGAAATTTTCTTTCAAGTTTTGTTTTATTAACATCAACTAACTGAATCACGTCTCATGGAATTTAAATTTATTGTAACAAAATGTGTTTCGCTTTTCTTTGAACTTCTAATACTTTAAACATAAATTCAACAGACACACAATCTAATCTCTCAGATAGATAATTCTTTAATCCATCCAAAGGACTTGTCATCATAGAACATGTCATCGACATAGACACGTGTTTCATAGAAATACAAATTTGCACAAGTATTCGCAAATGTTTACGTTCGACTGCACAACTGGGTTGACATGAACTATTTGGATGGGGCTGATCGTGAACAATAGAGACACATGCAAATACATAAATTTCTCAGAAAAACTCGCGAAATGTTTCCATCTCGAACATGCAATGATAATATGTTGAGCTTTAAGGCGTTCTTTGCAAAGCTGCTACATAATATTCCAGTATTTCTTATTTTGAAGTTATCATCGGTGATAGGAATCTAATTTAAATTTTCTCGCTTTTTTATATGGGTGTGTTTGTTATGTGGGTGCCGTTGTTAGAGTGTAATAATTTATTTTAAATGTTCCGGCAGACTCGTTCTCACTTGCTTTTTTGCGCATATGGGGCTGGCAAGCATTATCATTTTTTTGCAATTCTGATTCTTATCACAATAATGTTGTTCCATAAGAAAAACGTTTTCGGTGGATGAATTTTTGAAAAGGGTGAGTCGTTTCCTACGAAAACTGCTTTCCATTCGCAGGTTCGCCCCGCTAGTCAAAAAAACAAGTAAAATTATGTTTCAAGCTATGCTAATGGCTTACAAACATGCAAAATGTTACAATTTCAATTAGTTACTGTGAATAACAAATTTTCCGCCGCCAACAATGACTTTGTAACTGGACAGTAACGGGGCGAGAGTTGCAAATTTATTGAAATTGGCTGGAAATTTATTGTAACGTGGAGTTTGTCGGCTACGTGACTGAACACAAATTGAGCTGTAAACTTTTAAGGATCGTTTTTAGTGCTTCAGGTTCAAAGTGCATCGTCATTGATGATTACATTTTTAATTTTCAGGCATCTCAAATTCACACAACGTTTCATGTTTCTGTTTTGTTTTGTAGGTTTAATGCTGTCTAAGGCATGTTTCCCTCCGAATGACGTCGTAGAACGCACACATGCAAACCATACTGTTCATTCAACTTTTTCAATTCAACGAAAATATTTCCAGCAGTTCAACACAGCTATGCTTTCTAGCAAAAACATTGAACGGACATCTTAAAAATCACACATTTCGGCTGGCTCCAAAAATATCAAAATAATCAAACAAAAACTACTTTGTGAATGTTGAGACTTTAAAAATAGTGCTGATTACCATTGAGTGAGTTTGCAAAAAGTGGAGTTCAAATAAAAACTTCGAAGAACTGCGCATAAAGTTGCAAAACAAAAAATTGAAGCGCCAAAGGTGCTGCTTTGGAGAAGTTTGTGAAATGTGGAATTTCAACGTTGTGCTGTAAAAATTCCGAGAAAAATAAATTGAACAACAGTTTGTGACGCATTGACTTTGAGTTTGTCATCGCAACCCTCGATCAAGGCGATTTAATACTTCTGGTGTGAACAAACGTGCAAAATTTGATTTGTGTGCTCGGCAAGAAATGTGATACTCGCATTTCCAATTTTCCAACAAAGATTTTGCGTCTCTCTCTCAGCCGACAATTTTCCCAACTTCTTCGCATGTATTTAATGTCTTGAGAGCGAGCGAGAAAAAAGCTGTAAAGAACATAAAAACAACAACAAAATAATATTTTGGTGTGGTTCAAGAAAATTTCTCACCTAAGCAAGTTTTGATTTTGAATGCAAATGAGAAGAACCGTAGAGAGATTGGATTTCTTGTTACTTTCGTTCCACAAGATGTACTTGCTTATGGTCAACGATTTTTAGATGCTGCTAGGATTTAACTTTGTTGCGAAACATGTTTGGAACATTGGCAAATTTAGCATGAAAAGGTAATCCTTGGAGTGTTCACCGAAAACGAGAAAGCAAAAATTTACGACTTAACAAGAAAAAGTGCTGAACACGATAGACACTACAAAGTGGACACTTAAAGTGGAACTGAAAACATTCACAGAAGTTTCAAGAACTCGTTCATAAAGGGAAAACACGAACAAACCTGTGTGTGGCGCAAAAAAAAGAGCATAAATACAGCAAGAAATCATCGCGAATTCGGTGCGAAGCCGCTAAAAAAAATCGAGTCAAGAAATTTCGCGCGAAAGACCAGAACAAGAATCCAGAAAAACGGTAAAAAAATCTTTGTTAATTTAAGTCATTTTTCGTTAGAATTTCGTGCACACCTAAAAAAATCTTGGTGATGATGACATAAAACTTATTTTTGAATCTGCTTTTATTTGCCGTGACAAGTTTTTTATTTCAAATTCGACTGTATCTAGCTTTGTTGCGATTCAGATTTGATTATAAACTTGAAAAACATGAATTTGCGGTTGACAGGACATTTATTAGATTCTTGGACCATCAATCACTTTAGGGATCATTTCACATCAAATTCAAGGTCTTTTAGCTTGACTTTAAGATTGGCTTCAAAATCCTTTTTTCTTGAAAACACTCCTGATATTTTCCAACAGATAAAGACAACATAAATGAAGAACAAAGAAAGCAAAAAATGCGAATCGTATCTATTTTGATCTTGAATGCTTTTAGAACAAAAGTTCATTTACGAATCGAATCGTTATCAAATTAGATGTTCTCTAACTGTGTCACTCATTTGAACAACCTTCTGTTGTATATGAATAATTCATAATTACGTATTGATAGTTAAGTACAGCACGTTAGAATTAGGTTCAAACTCAAATTAAATGTGTAGAAGATACAAAGGATGTTAAAAGATGTTCATTTTAGTCGTGTCTATCGGTTTTTGGGTCAACATCTCCCGAATCAGAAATCGTCTCAGGTAAAAAAGAGTCTCTTATTTAAGAATAATTCCTTGAGACGGCTAAAGATGAAGAAAGAAATTAGGGCTCTTGTATAACTTTTCTCTTCTTCTTCTTCTCGATTTGGATAACACAAAAATGAAAACGACTTGGTCGATCTAAATGTTTTTTCTTCCATAGTTTTGTTGTTTTTTTCTTAAGTTATGTCTTCAAGACAAATGTTGCCATCTGCTCTCGATTTTTCAAAGTTTTGTTGAGATGCATAATTAAATTTAAGAAGCAATCTTGATACACAAACAGTGCTTAAGGAGATTTTTCCATTAGACAAAAAATCTATTTTTTTACTGATCCATGATTCTTCAATGTTTAATGGAAACTCAATTTGAAGTTGCCCCGCTTCATCCAATCGTTTCGATGTGTTTCATAAAGATTGGGTGTTGCCAGTTCAATAAGGATTGGAATCAGAGTCGATAAATAAAAAGTGGAACACTTTTACCTTGACTTTAACTCTCAGGTGTTTCGTTTCTTCCTTATCTTTGTCCTTGTTTATCTTAAGAAATCGATGGTTAGGGAAATATTGTAAATAAACAAGTTTATGTCTTCCATGAGACTATAATTGAATCCCTCCATTGACAATACTGAAAAATTGTAAGGTTCACAAAAATGTAATTTCAAACTCATTGTCTTCTTGTTCATCGTAATCGATTCTCCAATTTGATCCTAATTATAGTTTAATTCGGTTAAACTACATCAGCAGAAAACGCCTACGGGCAAACAGAGTTGCGCTAATCACGTACTTTCCAAGTTAAACACTCAGATTACTCGTGTGATGCCCTCCAGATTGCGAAGTTGTTCCCACCGTCACTCATCTAACATTTTTTGAATGAAATTTTGAAGAAATCTTGAAATCACGCTGAGAGCGACTGTATACAACTCAACTCTGTAGCATGTATCGTGTTATCGATCATGAATGAATTTCGCTGGCGATGCGTTGTGAAATCAGAGATTAACGCTTGGGTTGAGAATGAGCGAGTGTGGACGAGGTAGCAGAGGCTGGAAACTCATTGCGCAACATTAATCGTTGTTGTTGTCGCTTTGACGTGTCAAACGTTGACCTGAGAGAAAATTTATACAAAGAAAATATATGTATTGTTTAAAACTTCACAAAGTTTGTAATCTTCAATTTTTTATAATTTATTTTAAGCTTAGATTTTAAAACTTTTGTCATTTATTTTTTTCAAAAAAAGCGTGGGGTTGGGTGAAAAATGATCGAGCGCGTTGTTTTCCAACGGGAACGAGTGCTTGTTGTTTGGAAAAATATATCGGATGTCTCATCCCATGAGACACCCACAATTATTTCACATTATGGGGCCGTTAAAAAGTAGATCAAATGGCAACAACAAAACCACGCGCTCGAGTTTTCTTCCATGATTTAACACATCGACAGTAATTTATAGATTTTGTGTGTTTTCTCTGCTTTACTTTTACTGCTCATGTGTTGATGTTTGAACAGAAATAATAACAAAATGATGCCTCGAGTTGACTTCCGGTATTTGACTTTATGAATGAGTTTTTTTTGCTTCGTAGCACTTGTTTCTGTCATGATTTTTTCCGTTCTCTGACAGCAACTTCATTTGATTTATTGCGTCTGATAAAAATTACCAAAAGTTGTCAACAACAACAAAATAATTAATAACTGATAAGTTCCGCTAAGATTCCCAACTCATCCACAGACTAGACTTGCATTTCCTTTCGTTCCCCATTTGTCATGGGTTTGAGATAAGAAAAAAGTGTTTTCTTACATTGTGGCTTGTCACAGCGCTATTGCGTCACTGTTCAGGTTCCCATTTCAAAGTTCAAACCGATTTTGATAAAGAAATGGCGGAAAATTTCAGTCAAAAAGAAAACACGCAATAAAAATTTCCAAGTTATTTTCTCGTCGTTCATTTGAAGAAATCAAAACAAAACGTAAAACTACAAACACAGACGGGTTTCCATTGACCTGCGAGACTTCGTTTCTGACGTAGACTCACCAACACAAGCGTGAAAATTTGTTTTCCATCTTCTCGTCAGCACCGAGAAAAACATTCGACGCGGTTGCGAGAGAAATCGTCGCAGTCTCGATGTTTCAGACGTCGCAACAACGGATCAGACACAACAACCACACAATCAATCCACGCGCTTCTATACCCCGCAATCGTAGTATTTCTCTTAGAACAAGCTAGGTGTTGTATCGGAAATTTATGCGCAGGCTTTTCTACGTCGATACAATATTCTTAATAATGCTATAACAAAGCGGATTTTACGGCATGGCCTTTGGTTTTACGGCATGAACAAGCGTGGAAAGCATGAAAAATGTCAAAACGATGACAAAACTGTTGTAAAATGCATTTGTTGTGAACGACAAGCGTTATACAAAGGGCAACGGATCCTTTTTACGCATCGCTTCTTCCCACTCCAGAACAAAGCTCATTTTCCACCTACAATCTACGTCTCAGTTTTTCTTCCCTTAATGTGATGCTCAAGTTTCCATGATAGACACAACAGCGCTTCCATTTTTGTGCTGCAGGAGAAAAATTTCGTCTCATTTTCCAGCCCAATGTGACTTCCATGCTTTTTCCTCGTTGCGCCAAAATAAGAAATTTTTCAGTCAAAATAAATAATAAAATTCATGCGCTTTGTGATCTTCGTTTACGGGTGAACTTTCGACTGAAAACTCACACGATATTGATTGAACACGAATTTCTCGAGGGACATTTAGAGTTTTGAAACGATAAAATGTTTTTGAAATGATAACGAATTCCATAGAGAACCCAGTCCGAGATTACGTAAATGCTCGCTTGCATCTGTGTAGACAGGGGTGCGGGTGATTGGCTCGGAGAAGCAATAGCAAATGCGTATCTCGTTGACTTCAATTTCAGGCATGTTTTGAACCACCGAACGGCAGTAACATATTCATTATTGATGAAAATTACTATTTTCGTTTAATGTTTATTTTGGTTTTTTCGGTTGGCTTGCATGAAAAAAAACAGCACAGACACATAAGCCGCAAGACAAAACGTTGTGTAATACATGCAAACAGTCGGCCAGAGTAGACGGAGATATACCCTCGGAAAAGAAATAAAATTGAGCTCGAAATATGCAGACACGTAGCTACGACAATACGATTTTCATAGTATTCCAGCGCTCTCGTACGCCTCTTATAGTATTTTTACGCTGCTCAGCAATGTTTCCGTGTCTCGTAGATGTGTTGAGTTTATTTTCGTTTTACTCTGCCTTCAGCGCTTGAAGACTTAACACTCAAAAATATTGTGCGGGAATTTTTCGAGTTTATTTTGAAATCTAGAAGAAAATGAAATTAAATCAAAACAAAAGTGAAGAAAATAAAAAAGTAGTCGCGTCGAGACAAAAAAACGGAAAGATAATTGTCAAATCAACTTATTGCGCGTTTTTTCCCTCAATATCGCTCTCTCGCTTCTTGATCAGTAGAAAATCTCGTCTACGACACAGTTTGTAAGAAGAAAAACATTTGTACGACGGCTAAGACAACGATATCTGTCTAGATAAAAACACTTTTTTTTTATAAAAAAGAGAAATCCCAACTTGGATTTACACGGCATCAAAGTATCAGTGAATCTTTAGCAATTTGTGGAATGTTTGCCGTTCTCATCACTGAGTAAGATTTTGCTCGAAAAAATCAACTCAGCTTTTGGCTTTATGCGCCGCACTCGAAAAAGAAATTTAATTGCGTAATTAATTTTTATGCACAGTGAATAATACGGTTTTCGTTAAAAAAAATAAGAAGGAAAAAGAAAATACGGAAAACAAAAAGAAGAATAGTAAAAGAGGCCACAGTGATAAGAAGAAAAACATCTCTCGAGTGAAAGAAATATCAAAGAAAGTGAAAAAGTAATCATAAATTGAAAGTGCGTAATATTTTTCGGTGCTGTTACATACGAAAAGTGATTTCCCTCTTGAGTCTATCACTGTCTACCATAGTGTGGGAATAAAATTTCAGATATTTTTGCACATGCATATTAACAACGTAATAAGAAGAAACCTGCAGCAGTGAGAAAGAAATTCAAAACTAAGAAAATAAAAGTAAACAGAAGAGTCACTGAATTGACGACTTTTATTTCAATAAATTGGATCGTCTGTGTGTGTTTATGAAAAATGATACATGAAGAAAAACTGCGTAATTTTCTTGGGAAATTTTTTGTTTTTGTTTTCTACTCCGTCTCGGTGTTGGAATATTTTTTTAGTTCAAGTTCAAATAATTCGATTGCTTCTTGCGTGTTATTTTCAATTGATTATTATTGTTGTTCATTTTTCTTCTCTTTTCGGTTGGTTGGCGAAAAGAAATAAAGTCGTTCAAACTGGCGAATGAAGAAGTGAACTTCCACAAAAGAAATTCTTTTGTCGGTGAAATGGCCTCGATAGTAAATCTCAACCTGCTTTCGTTAGTCTGAAAGAAAATGGCCAAAAGCCCGTTGAAATTTAATTAATGGAATGCTTACACAGATGAATTCGCTATGACATAATCAATAAAACCGTTTGCGCCACTCACTAACATTTTGCGAATATTTTCCACAAAACAAGGTCAAATAGTGGCACTTTGATTGTGTGTTTGCATCTTGTTTGATTGTTTCAATATTCAAAAAAAGTTTCGCAAGCATTTTCTTTTGGAAAAGTCTTATGGATTTCCAAGAACACTTTAATAAAAATACTATTTTGCTGACTGTCGTTCAGCCAGATGCTTTGGTTACGTTAATCTTCAAATGCTTTGCAGAACGCACGTTATCACAAGTAAATGTTTACTTTTCTCCAAAAGGTAGACGCAGACATTGAATGTCAAATTGACTTTATTATTTTTGTTTTCCATTTTGAAGCCACACGCTCTTTCTTCAGTTGACACCAGGGACAGAAAACGTGTTTGTTCAACACACAAACATGCACTAGTGAAGATAGTATTTTGTTTATCGAAAAAAATGTGCGAGACTTTTGCTAGCATTGTCGCTGAGGGAAAATGTAGAAAATTTTAAAAATCAAACTTTTGATCCGGGTTACAAGTTAGAAACGCAGACCACAACGATTGTTTACTCAGAAATATTATTTCGCGTTTGATCAATTCGAAGCAAGAAGTGAATGAATCAGCTAGACCCCCAATAAACAACAGTCAAAATAAATGACGAGCTTGAAAATGTCAACAAAGTTGAACTTTTTGGTAAATTTGTAGCACGTGGGTTCAATTTGGTTCAATTTCTAGAAATATCTTACGGGCTAACTTTTGTAGCTGAAACTTCTTGAAACTCTGGAAACAACTCAAAAATAATTGTTCAAAAGTGTGTGCAAACCCTTGTATTTAGCGAAAATATCTTACACGTCAGGTCCGAAGCAACCGAAAAGGCCGACCTTGTTCCGTAAAGCTGAATAACAAGCTGAGAACAACCGAAAATGCAAAAAAATCTTCGGTGTGTTCGCAAAATTTCCGAGCTTCACCTTTAATTTGCGAGTGTTGAAGCATGCATGATGCCGTCACGAATTATGTATGTGACGATGGGAACTTGTGTATTTCTGTAATAGTATCAGGTCGATACAACTTTTTGCACAGCTATTTTTAGAACCAATTGTAAATCTGGGCAAAAATAATTGCAGCCTTCGCTGTTGTTTACTTGAATTATTAATAATGCGAATTTGTCGCGCGCCAGACCAAATCGCGCGATGATAACAAAGCTTAACGATCGATTATTTTGCCAGGCTCGTAGTTTACAACACGCCAAAAAGTTCTCGAAAAGCTTGTGCTGACTTTCTTCCTCTCTTGTTCCCACTCGCTCGCTCGCGAAACCTACAAGGTTATCATCGCGGGGACTTACAATTGAATAAAAACAGTTTTGATTTGATGTTTTTTCTACTGCTATTTCCGTTTTTTGTTTTTGGAGCCGCTTTAAACACATTTTATTGTTTTACCGCCTTCTGGTTTGTGTTTCTGCGAAGAACTTGCAATCAATCATTGCGGTCAAAAACGGGTTGACTTGACAGTTCACAATTAATTTAGATCGACTAGCGGCTAAACGACTTTAAATGTCACCTTTGAGACTCAACTTTCAAATAACTCTCAACTATTTTGCAACGGCCTCGTGTAAAAAGCCTTGAAAAAGACGTTAGAGATAACAAGCAAGCATGCCAGCGAACGATATCAGATTAAAATTCCTTTGCAAAAGACAGCGCGTGTCGTTGCGTGGTGAAACCAATTTGAAATTTAAGTTTTGTTCTGCCGGAAGCTTCACGAGTTTGATAACTTCACTTGGACAATTTCTCGAGAATTGATAAAACGACACTTCGTTCCCGCGCTTTCGTTTGAGCGTCAAACTTTTTGACATCGAGTGCATAGAATATGTACCTTGTCACAACTTTTTCACAACAAAACACAACAATGTCATAAAAAAGTTTTTGAACACTAGAAAGTTTGTTTTCCTTGCTGGAAGTCGGAAAGCTTTGCTTTTGTTCACAGAACAAATTTCGGAAGAAAGTCAATAAGAGGCCTAACCGCATGAACAAATTAATTACGCCTCGATTTGATCTATTAAACAAGGAAAGAAGAATTTTTTTATTGTCTCTAAACTTAATGGACAAGTTTCACAAATTTTCTTCCCGGCTTAGATGTAAAACAGCGCTAACTTTTCTAGAAACTTTGTCTATGTTGAAGGAACTTGATTTATATTGAGAGTCGACCTCTTGGAATCTGCCCACCTTCAATTAGTGCCTAATGTTATTTCATCAAAACAGAAAAAAAAATCCGGTAATTTTTCTCTTCCGAAAAATCAATTTCCATAAGAAAAAAAAGTTTGCAAACTTTTCCGGTTCAATCTTGTATAAAAAGAATGTTGAGGTTTTTTTGTTCAATCGTTCCGTGCTTGCTGTAGTCACAGCACTTAATTAATTATTTTTGTTTAAATGTTTCATTTCGTGAGAAAAAAAACTCCCAACCAAGTTTAGTTTTGAAGCTTTTTTTGTTTTGTTGTTTTTCTTACAATAAGCTCACGACAGAATATTTCATATTTCATTTATATTTCATATTTGTAGCGTTAACAATCCTTGTCACTTCAAAAGTTTTCCTGAAGTTTTGTTTTTTGGGGTCAAGCGTTGGGTTTCCTTAACCGGTGACACGTTGACATCGATTCGAAGCAAAAATAATTACTTTTAATGAAAAAATTACGATCGTTCGATGCAAACACATGGCAGAGTATGGTGAAAAAGTTGATCTTTCGGCCTTGACACTTGACAGATTAGAAACAAAAACAAATTGAAAGCAATTTTTCGACAAACAATTCGCTAACAATTTTTCTTCTTTTTCATTTCAGGATCACAAAAACGTCACTAATAAACAATTACTTTCACTTAAACTGTGTCCATGGGCCTCATAAGACTTCTGCGACAATGTCTAATACAAATTCAAACAGCGGCCACACTGGACACAATAATATCTTAAGTAATCTCATGCACGCAATGAATCACTCGTCATCCAGCATGATGACGTCGTCGGGCGACGGATCCTCGACCTTGCTAAGCTCCCCAAACTCGGCTAATCGCCAACAGCCACTCTTGCAGGGCACACTCTACAAGCTTCACAAGAAGAGTGGCAAAAAGCAGAAATACTTTGTCATATTCGACGATGCACCGAACAAGCCTGGCACTGCACGTATCGAATATTTCGACAACGAAAAGAAATTCCGATCGTTGATGGCCAAGAGCGTCGATAACGGAGTAACGAACCAAAAACGCAGTATCGTTCTGTGTACCTGTTTCAACATCAACCGCAGAGTGGACGTGCAGAAGCACAAATACGTCATTGGCCTTTATCGGAAAGATGACACCTTCAGCATCGTCATGAAAGACGAGAAGGAGATGAACGAGTGGCTGAAGCAACTGCTGATTTTACAGCGCGGCAAGGAGCTGCTCGATGGCGACCATCCACGACCTACATTCGGTGAGTTTGTTGTTCCTTCTCAAAAAATTCGTCAAATCAGTCAAGTCATAAATGGGGCCGAGGCTTTATGGTGTCGCAAAAAGGCTACTAAGCTACCATGTGTTGAGAACGTGTTGTCTGGACATACAAAAAGCATAAATGGAATCGAAAAACCGATCCCAATGTTTCCACATAAATTCCACATAAATGGTTTCTGATGTCGATAATTGAATCTTGATTTATGATTAATGAGTCATATTCACCCCCC
>JPYR01000012.1:273471-287457 GCA_000775305.1 Belgica antarctica
AAAGAGAAGCACGAATAGAAATGCCGTTAAAATGCTGAAATTTATTAAATATGACAATTTAATGTCACGATGATTTATGATTTTGCCAAGAGAATACAAGAGTTGTCTATTTTTTGTTTACATCGGAAATTACCGAGAACTGTACCGGCCATGAATCAAATCGGACCATGACAAGTGTTGAGTCCTGATTTTCGATCTGACTCTTCCAAACTCATCGTGAACGAAATAAAGCAGCTTTTTCAAAGTGGAAAACGTTTTCAAAGCTAGACAGACGTTTTCTTTTTCTTCCGTTCCGAAAACGAAACAAAAATTAATGTGGTAATTGAAAGAAGCTCTTAATTGTTGAAACAATTATCAGAAGTGTAAATGTTTGCTTGTCCTTATGCATTTTCTTTGCCTCCACGAATTGTGAGCTTGGAACGAAGATTTTTCTTGTTGTTTTCCAAAATATGGAAAATTATGCGGCCCATCAAGCTTGAAATAAAAACACTTCCCTGGCAAACAGTAAGTGTTGCCATGCTATAAGGTTGTCTACGAAGAAGAGTCTCGTTATTTATTTTATTATCGTTTCCTGTGCGCAGAGAGCTGCCGTTGAGCTTCGGCTAATGATGCACTAAAAATAGTTGGTGACAAAACAACCAATTCCGATTGCCAGACTTAGACAGTACGAGTGAAAAGAAGAAAAACATTTAAGAGTAATTTAATTTCACATTAAAGAAAAACAACTGCGCTAAAATAGCGACATTTTTTCATAGTGAAGACGCTGCCGTGACGAAGAAAATCAAAATGATTGCTTCACGACGTAAAGCAGTTTGAACGAAGTTATTTATGGAAAAGCGAGTCGATGCTATATTTAAATGAAGAAACAGAAAAACAAAGCAAGACAGATTTGAACACAAGGTATAGTCCGACGGCTGACGGGTGTAAAGCATGTTACATTAATGAAAATTCATTCGAGAAGTCGTGAAATCGGGTTATTCCAAGATGCAACCGTTAAGTCATAGAGATTTCCGTGTTCTTATTCATTGACGAACAGTTACTTCGATGACGATGAAGTGTGTGATGTCGGTATTTATCAGACAACCGTCACAAACTGCAAAAATGCTCGCAAACAACCGCAGATTTTTAGAATTTTGTTGAAGACGTTCTTAAATTTAATTTTGTAGTTCAAATTCAAGACATAAAACACACAACTTGTTTCAAAAATCTTTCCTTACAAAACTTTTCCTGAAACTTTACATGAATTTTTAACTAATTTGTCTTCTTTCTCTTTCAGGTAAGCTTTGATACATGCTTGAACAACATCAGGATGAGTATTTGGTCCGAAAAACCGAAAACAAAAATATAAACATTTTCTAAGCGTCAACTAAATGAAAACTTCAAACAGACTTTAATCTCAAGAATGAACAAGATTCGTTTAAGCCAAGAGAAAAACATTTGCAGCAGACATTTGATTTACCTTCTAAAGTAGTGTACAATGTATAAATGTTCATATAAATAGATAAAAACGTCTCGAGCCATTAAAAATAGTTTTGCGGTCGAGACCGGAACGGTTTGACTGCCAATTTACTTCTAGTTTTATCCCTCAATGATTCTTTATGTGAATGTGCTGTTTTGAGTGTTTGCGTAGCGGGAAAATTGGATTATTGCTGCCCAGTTTTTTGGTGTTGAAAATTTAGTTCAGGATTATCTGGGGGGAGATTAACATGAATGGAGAAATATGAACATCGTGTACAACCAACGAACGATTTGTTCATAAAAAAACGATCGCAAAACTTTTCAAGTGAATGATTATATTTCAGAAACATAGCCCACTTATCACGTAAAGCGCGCAAATGAACGAGCAACGCTAATCAGATAACAAAATGTCTTAGTCGCACGACAAGAAAAACAAATTCAGTGAGTGATAATTGTCGCCCTTTGCGCTTAGGCGCCACAGAAATTGCTTTAAATTTTATCAATCAAGCAATTTTTCATGTGAAACTGACGTAAATTGTAGTCAACAAACACTTATCATACCGGAAAGCCACAAAATTGTTGTGTTAAGAATCGTGACGATTGCTATATTTTTAAATCAGTGCTTTGTGGAACTATGCTTTGTTGCGAGCGTTGATTTAAAGCTTCAAAAGTTTTATTTTCGAAATTTGAAATCCTTTTTCGTTTCTGTTTGTTATTGCCAAATTTATCTGAAATACTTTGTGTTGTAAATCTCGATTTATTTAATTGAAATTTGTGTCACACCCTCCAACCGAAGGAAACTATTTCCAATCAGGTTTGTTCTTCTAAACAATGACACAGCGGACGCAAAGAAAGTGATAAAAAATGTAATAAAAAGGGCAAACATAAGGAAATAAAACATAAATCTTTAATAGAAAACTTAGATTCGACTGAAAAAAATTTCTAACAACTAAAACAACTGTCACATTGGCATGCTAAGCAAAAAATGCTGACTGAACAGCGTTTTCTTTAGATTTTCCGCATGAAAATTCAAGAGCTGCGTTTCTATTGTGAAAACACAAAGGTTCATTTGCATAATATGAATTTTAAGACAAAACAAGAGCTGAAGGGTTAATAAAAGCCTGATTGAACACAGCAACTGGTTCTACGAAAAAAACGAAAGGCGTCACATATCTCACATGAACGAAATAATAGCTCGAATGAACGACACTACGCCCGGGCCTGTAAATGAAACTGCTCGATTTGCAAAGTTTTTCTAGCTCGTGTCTGGAATAAAATTTCCTGGACGAAATCAGACATCGATCACCAGAAATCTCGGAGTCAAAGAAGTCTCGTTAGGAGTGTTAACATACATCACCAGATCAAATTCACATAAAATTGATTTAATCGTTTCTGATTTTACGTGTTTCTGTTTCTATCACAGCTAAAAACCCATTCCAATTACATACAGAGGAAATTCCGTCGCCACTAAATAAAGCCTGCATTAAACAAGAGAGACTTAACAAATAGGAGAACAAAATGTCAGAGAATTAACGTCAATAATGAACAGCACAGCTGTACAATACAATAATTGAATTATTGAACATGAAATTGAGTCATTATTAGATCAAATGGATATTGTTATTATTATTCAAATTGTATAAACCCCCAAAACATTGCTATAATCGGTTCAATGCAAGATGAGTTGTGTGATAAAGCGGTGGCGCTAAATTACCGAACAATCAGAATTTATTTCGCAAAATAATTTCTGCAATAACCGCCGTTTACAATTGTTTCTGGCTTTGGAAAACAATCGACACTGAATTTTTCTGCGGTGACTCAAAGTCGAGCATAAAGAAGAGAAAATTTGCAAAGTGGGTCGACCACGCATAGTCAACGCTATTTAAACTAGGTTACTGTTCTGAAACCTACTACCACAAAAGTGCCACGCAAAAATGCTTATCAACGGGCTTTAAATGTTTGTTGAACACCTTTTGAGCAGCTTTGGAAAAACCAGTGATTACATACGGGGCGCGGTGGTGGCTTCGTTGAACGTGTCGCTGTTTTGGTGACATGATAAATTTCGGATGATGTTGTCACTCCACAGACTTGTTTATTTGTAACGATTCGTGCGTTTTGTTGTTGATAAGTGTTGAGGTCGCCATTTGAAGGTTTTTGTGTAAAAATGTTTGTTGCAATTTTCTGAGTTGATTTCCAGTCAATTTCAAATTGAATTCTGATAAATTACTGGCAAGCTCATTGCTACATCTAACGCCTTTTGATAGTTCAGAAAAAAGCTCATGAATGACAATTAGGGAATGGAATATTCAATTATTTCTAATTGAATCGGTTACAGAGGGGAGCAAACTGGAAGTTAACCAATGACGCTTCGCCTGTCGCAATTTACTGAAGATTAATTAGGGTGTTTTTCTTTTCTTTTGCAGAACATGTCTGGGAGGTGAACGTCGATAGACGTGGTTTGGGTGAAAAGCATGGCATCCTAGGCAGTTATCGATTTTGTATTACCGAAACCACGATAACGCTCATTCGAGTCGGAACCCCGACCATGGCAGTCACCGGAGAGACTCGAGTCGAGCAAGTGGAGTTCTCGTTGGCCAATATGCGACGGTGAGTGCTCTAACATTGGAAAATTGGGTTCATTGATCGATAACTATCTTAAATTACTCTCCCTAGATGTGGATCCACTCACAACGTCTTCTTCATGGAGGTCGGGCGCTTGTCAACCACGGGAGACGGCGAGCTATGGATGGACACGTTCGATCCAATGATTGCCAACAACATGAGCGAAATTATTCTGCAGTAAGTGTCAATTATATCTGCTAAGTAGCCTCGAGGAGATTGAAACAATACAAAAATTAACTTGAATTAAGGATTTTGACGCTTACAAAGTGCATCCATCGATAACCAAACTGTTGTTTACGCTTTGAAGCCAAATATTTTTCATAATTCCCACTAAAACTTGATTAAACGACAGACTCTTATTTGAACACAATATTTAATCATGACGTTTGTATTATCGCTTCTCCTTTACCCCTTCTTCTTATCTGGAAAACGATGTCTCACGAGCATTTCGTGTGAAAATTTGAAAGTCTTTAATAAAAAACGTGATGCGATTGATTAGGCTGCGAGAAATAAACATAAAAACACCTCTCAAAGGGAAAGTTTTCGTTTAAAACACACAAAAACCAACATTTAAAGCAGTTCCGGGACGTTAAGTAATTGATTCAGCATCATTTGATCTTTCAAGCGAAGTTTTGCGCAGTTGAATTAACGATGTGTGCTCGAACATCTTGAAAGCGAAGTTTGACTGTGCACATACCTGTCATGATTTTTTCCATTCATAAAAAATTACAAACTTGCATACAAGTCGACTGTTTTACGAGCACAAACACAGTTAAAAAGGCCGTCAATTCATGAATGAAAATCTTTTTGTATTTTTAGACTGATTTCAATGCTTTGTGCTTGATTATTTTTATGAATAAAGTAAATTTTTGCAGGCAAATAAAGCCATTGAGAAGTTCTTTGTCTGATTTCGACAATAATTTTTTTTCCCTTAATTTCACAATTGGATGTTCGTGTGGCTGTGAGTGCCACGGAATGATTACGTCGGTTTGCTTAGTTTGAATGGACAAACAATTAATGATTCTCATAGATGCACAGAAATTATAAACGCGATTAATAAAAATGACAGGCATACATAACCAAATGAGGCCCTAAATCCTACTCAAGTGCTTTGTTTCACTCTCCGCTACTTTTCTAAACACCGTGAACATTAAAAATCAAAGGAACGAGCCGCTACCTCATTTAACTAAATGTTTTCGATGCTGATTACATAAACGACACAAGAGGGTCACATAAAATGGAACCTTAACGAGCATCGGAATTAATAATTTTAACCGGTTGATTAACCTTGGCGTCTTTCTTCTCCTTCTCCAAAGCACCGCAGCCAACAAGCGAGATGACATGGCACCGCACCGACCGCGTGCAAGCACAACGACTGACTCAACTCGATCTGCTAGCATGCGACGCTCAACTGTCGGCGGGCATTTACCATTTAACGGTGAGTTCATTGATTGATCAGTAGCGTAAACATTCAAAATAGTTTTTAAACACCATTAGAATGGTTTTGAGATAAACTTTTAATTTCCGTAAACCCTTTTTTTGTTCTCGTGGTTTTTGGAATGAAAAAACTTAGTTTTCCTAACTGATAGTGGCGTCTTTATAATTTCTCTGTAAATATTTTGAAAACCCTTAGAACTGAGAAAACTTTAAACTTGTAGAAAGCTTTAGGGATGACGGGAGAGATTAATACAAATGAAAATTCTCAAAGATCTCTCTTTTAACTTTGACTTCATTGAACCACAACATTGTTTGAGTAATCTTGGGGAACTAGTTTAGTTCTTAGTTTAACAAGCAATTAGGACGAGTGTTATTTCCATCATTCACTTTGACTCTCCATCAACTGCACCAAAGTCAAAACAACGCGATTCCATTAAAGTGTCAAGTCAACGGCGTTAACTCGACGCTTAGAACTCACTTTTAATTGTTTTTCGCAAAAGTTGATAGTTTTGCACCCTAATAAATGTTGATGATAACTTTGAATAGAGTTCATTTTATTTCTCTAACGAACAAACCATTGGCCAAAAATTTCGAACACCGAATCGATACAATTACAAGCATTTTCTTTTCATCGGAAGTCATTGATTTATTATTTAATATTGGACAATGTTTCAAAATTCTATAAACAAAATCAATTGCAGACTCTTCAAACTATACCACCGATTCGACAGAATCTTCTGCTACTAGTACGACCTCGACCGGTACTGTAGTTTGTAATTTCAATGCACTAAAGCCAAAAAACAATCAGACACATTCGGTAAGCCAGACGTCACTCCAATCAACGGGCTTCACCACAACCGCTTCTGCGAAGCAATGTGCTGCCAATGATAGCTCGAAATGTCACTTACTTCAATGTTCATATGCTAACTTGATGCCCAAATCGAGCCATAAGGATCAACACACTTCGGCAACATCATACAATCACGGTACGACCTGATGCCAGACAATAATTTCTGTAGAGAATCGTTTTATTGCTACATCGAATGCAGTTGTAGTAAAACCATCTCTCTAAGTGGCTTATTTGTTATTTCATGTATCCTTTGAAGATTCATTGTTAATGCTGTGATAAGATTCAAGAGAAGAAGCAAAAACATACCTTTAATGCTTTATCATGTAATTTTGCATAGCTATACTTGACGTTGAAGTGATCTGCTTAACTCGAGAGCAAGTTTTCTACACAGAACTCCTGTGATTTTAAATCGTTCAACGCATGTAGCTGATAACATTTCATTGCAATCCTTTCGATGCTGGTTCGCCAGTGTCGATCTTTTGCTTCATTAAAAAGTCAAAGCATAGGTTTGACCGCATTATCACTGAAATCTTTAATTAGTTACCAAAGGAAGGAGTTAAGGCATGTTGATTACTGCTGATAAGTTCGCTAGGAATACTTGGAGTGGTCTGAATTCTCTAGTATCTATCGCATCTCAGACCATAAGCGCTTCGGTTCTAGAATTTACTTCTAGCTTCTAGAACTTTTCTTCCAGCTTTCAGAATTCTAGACAGTCAAGCAACTTTTAAAAAGTCAAATGACTCGATAAAGGAAAATGAATGATTCAATCAAAAGAAAATTCAAAATTATTTAAAATGCATGTTCTATAACAAAGCATCCACATCAAGCGCTGAACATGCCTATTCAGTCGTCGCTTGCTTTTGCATCCTGGAATGGTTAAAGGATTAAGATGGAAAAATCAATCACCTTCTCACCATTACAGAGCAGCATCTGCAAACCGAACTGCAACATACTTGCAACCGTATCCAGGCGTAAAAACCTGACAAATGGCACTGACATATGATCACCATCGTTTAAGTCGGATGAAAATTCGGCCGTCATAACGATTATCATCATAACCACCATATCATTCTGTTCACTTTTTATTATGCATGAAAACTGTTTCATTAAAATTGTAAGACTCTTTACCAAAAGTTTCCATTCAAAGGAAATTTCTCGGCCGGGCTCAAGCAATTTGAAGAAAAAATAATTAAAATATGTACATGGTTACCCAATGTGTTCATTATACACCCAAAAGCCACTTCGTGGTTTTCACGTATTGTGTTCTCGACTGTTTTAGAATCGACTATTTACATTCTCTGATGTAAACTTTTATGTACATTCATTCCTATGAGCGTTGATTCCAGTCAGGCTAATCACAGATTCTAATATTTTAATACAAAACAACTTTGAAACGGCTTGAAATCAGTTTAGATTTTATTAAATTCTTTTTGTGGAAGGTTAATCACCCGGAAAAAAACTAAACCTTCATTTTGAATCGAAATGAAGTCTAAAGTTCAACAAGTCCAATCATTTTGAACTCAAATAGAACACTTTCCATAATGAACTTAATGAGTTGTGTAACGATATGTGACAACTTTTCCATTCCTTTCGAACGAAACCGTAGACAAATAAAAGGAAAATTGAAGAATAAATTTCCTGAGCCGTCGCACGTGGCTGCAAAAGGTTCAAGTCAACCGGCGCCAAGCTTATAATGACTTTTCTATTGAATAATGGCTTCGGCTGTCGAAGTGATCATGTATATATCAGCTACTTATCCCACATAGTACATAATAATTTGTTGCTGCTGGATTATTCAGCAATGGTTTTTGCTGTCCGTAATAGAACCAGCAGACTGATCATAAGATCAGACCGATAAGACAAAAATGCCACTTCCATTTAACCAATAATTTATAATTAAAATTTCTGTTCAACCGACTTCATTGCCTCACCTAATATGTGTAACTTAATTTCAACACTGAAGCCTAACAAATTAAAAACTCAAACTTTAACATTAACATTAATTAACTCATAAAGAGAAAATAAGGATGAGAGAAACTTAAATGTCTATGTAAAAAGCTTAAAACTTGCAAAGCTCCTTTATGTGTTTAATCAAATACCAAAATATTTTTTTATCAAATCTAGTTTTTTCGGCATCACCTTCATCTGCAATCTGCCATCAAAGAACCTTTTCATTACCTCAGAATTCCAATCTCAATGTTATCAATAATCAGAACGCACAGTCACTGGAAGGAAATGTGATTATTACTAATGGACCTAACACCATTCAACCGGTGCACCAACGGACCAGGTCTTTACCGTTAACCGAAGAGACTGCCATTGACTTTGCCCAATCATCGCCGATTTTCGCTAAATTCTTGCCATCTTATGGCTCGAGTATTGTCGAAAACTCCGCTTACCCAAAAGTCAGCAACAATTCCATGGAAAGCATCATAGAAGACTACCATAACGTGGACGTGTCGAACAATAACGCGGGTCGAATGAACAATGGCAGCAACAGCATATTGAAGCAGTTGTCGAAAATAGCCAATCCTAACCTGGTTGCTCATAATAGCACTTCGTCGCCCTCGCAACTCCGCAAAAAGCGTCAACATCACAATGTCATGGTGTCACTGAGGAGTACGTATCATTATCACGTCACCCTTCGAACAAAAGTCTTTATTTGTGAAGCACAAAACAAAGGAAAACTTTCTTGCGCAATAATCTCATCATCTGAGAACTCAAACGTTCTGTATGTCGTGAAAAAGCTGTTTCTAAATGAAAGTGGCATTTTAGGAAGCTTTCAACGCATGACTTTTCTATATCGAAGAAACATTTAAGATCGAAAGTCTGTTCTCACAAAAATTCACTCAGTTCACTCACTTATTCATCTCTCACACTCGGGCGTGATTAACTATAATGTGTGTTTAAGTTTTATTTTCAAGCTTAAAAGCTGTTAAACATTCTAATTGCTTATCGTTGCACTCTATCACAGGGGAACCTTTCATCACACATTCGGTATTATTATCATCGTTTAAGCTTTATTACGAATTTTGCATGACTTTTAATCAAAACGTGTTAATTGTTACATGATAATAGCTTAAGCACAATAACGTTCCGTTGAAATTTTACTGATGTTCGCTATATGTAATTATTCAGGTTCACAATCATCGAGCCGCGACAGGAGTGAGAGTTTCTCGGTGCCAAGTGTGCCAAGAACGCGAACGAACAGCGACAGCAGCAGCAACGCATCGACCTTGCACAACGGAAACCTTAAAGCTTACAATCTCTACAACAACAACTCGATGATGCCTCCACCGACGACAATTCCTGTGCGACCTCGGTCGGTGTTCCACACAAGGAACAGTCCACCCCACAACTCGTCCCCTCTGAGCCCACCCTCGACCTCTTACTCGACCGAAAGCGATGGTTCATCAATAAGCATCGATGAGACTGATTTCCCACAAAAGATGACGCCCGATGACCACATGTATAACAACACGACGTAAGAAATATTAATTTTTCCCGTTTTGACAATCTTTTGATTCAAACAATCGCCAACAGATCAATAACGGCAAGAACAACAATCCCTGAAGAGAACGAAAAGTGGCTGAAGTGGAACAACAACAATCTGCCGTTGCCCCTCAACCAAAATCAGCGAAAAGTAAGTCCGTCTTCGCAAACCGGTGGCGATTACATGGAGATGGGAACAAACAGCCCGTACAGCAGTAGCCCAATCGATTCTCAAGTTAACAACTACATGCCAATGTCACCATCAGTTGACCGAGGGTAAGTTTCTAGAAGCCACGGTTTAAGAAGCAACTTTAAAACAATATTTTCTTTCCAGAATATACAACAGCAGCTCTAATGCGCACAGTCGTGCTTCAAGTCTTGCCGAAGACCACGAAAGCTACGTCCCAATGCACCCCAGCAACACCACTGAGACCCTCATGCAAATGGCGCAAAGTTCTGAAGACTACATGAACATGCAGCACGCAAGCATCAGCGTCAGTCAAACATCAATGCGAGGTGGCGACATCAGCTCAGCAACGTCAAGCTGCAGCATAACTTCCGGAACACCCTCGACTGACATTCGGTTCTCGGAATATCACTTGGAAAAAGTGCAAGCACGCTTCACTCCTTGTGAAGACGATGAACAGCTGGATCGCCCACCCCGAACATACTCAGTTGGCAGCAAACCCGAACACTCGAAACGAAAACATCACATCGAACGTGTTGCTTTGGAACATTCTTCGCGTCATCGAGCTTACTCGGTGGGTTCAAGAAATATCAAAGTTACGAGGGTTGAGCTTACAAGTCATAGCGGAAGTCACACGCCATCTCACAATTCACCGACTGCGGTGAATCATCACGAGATCAACAACAACAGCACTTCCAAGAACAAGAAATCTTCGTCGGTGCCGATGCTGTCGAATCACACGGGACGAGCAGTGCACGGTTCGATCGACCACATGGACGACTTGATGGAGATTGATTACAGCAAGTCAAGCGATCTGTCAAACACCCCGAGTCTCACGAACGGCACGCCGGTTAAAAGTTCTCCGATGAACATCCCTACAAAGCACACCGACGACTACATGAACATGTCGGGACGCAACTCGAAGCCTCACACACCTTCTGCAACGTCACCTTACGTTGACATGCGGCCAGGCATTCGACGAATCAGCGAGAACATCGATAACGAATACATGGACATGAACGCCCCTGCGAGACACAGCTCGTCAAGTTTGTCGAGTTCTCCGATGAAAGCCACCAGTGCATCGCGAACGGTGCAGCTTCCGCAATCATCCAACAACAGCAATTACATGGACATGTCACCTCGGTCGTACGACGGTGGCTCGAGAAAGAACCCAATGACTTCATCGACAGGGTCGTTTTCATCTGCCAAAGCGCCTTCGGATGACTACTTAAGTATGAGTCCGGGCAACAAAAACTTGCTAGACGTTAGCCTGCCATCTCGATCGAGTGTGCCAGACGGCTACATGGAAATGTCGTGGAACACAAAAAACAAGAAGTCTTTAGTTAGTGCTGAAAACAAAGCCAATGAGAACCCGTCGTCGTCATCAGACGAATACATCAACATGGACTTCAGCAACAACAACGATGGTGCTGGCACCAGTGACTCAGGCTCGTGTGCCAAAGACCGATCGACATCAATGCCAATCACGATCCAGAAGCGACACAGCAGCAGCAGCAGATCTCTAAAAACACTCAAATCAGGAAGTGTTGAAGGAGAACCGCCGACGTTTCTTCCACTTGTGAACCCAATGACTGCCAGTATTAGCCCAACGAGGTCAACGAATCGTGTTCGGTGTGACTCGAGAGACAGCGGAATCGTCACTCCGTCAAGTGGATCCCAGGCAACCATTTTTCCCTTCTCGCCGACAAGCCCGAACAACTTTGAAGAACGAAAGGTTCTCGTTGACGGCACCAACGGATCGATCAAGATCAGCGAAAGCAATACTATCGAGGAAGAACCACGAACGCCTGTGCCATTAGGCATGCTCGGGATCAACGAAAACCACGTGGAAATTCTCAGCAGCGACTACGCGATCATGAACATTGGCGAACCAGTGTCGAAAAAGCCAAATCTTGCCGCCACTCCCGTTCAAATCAAATCATCGCCATCAAGTGCCAATTCGAGTCATTTCTCAATGAATCAAGATTCAGGAAACAAAGACTACATGAACTGCTTGCCTAACGCTTTATCGTGCGTCACGAAAATTGTCACACCTAAGGCGATGACGCCAATTCAACAAGCAGCACGTAACTCGACTCAAGAAGTTGGCGACTATGCACTCATGAACCCGCTGAAAACTGCAATGTCGCCGGTGCAGCCACCTTTAACGCCAAGCAATGACGACGGCCCACCTCAACTAGCGTCAAAAAAGTCGCTGTTTCTGACGCTCTCAAGTCAAGAGAAGCTGAACTGTAATTCGTGCTTCAAGCCAATCGTCGAAGATGAAATGGCGATCCGAAGCCACCCAGCATTGCATCGACAAGTTTCAGAAAAAGGATCGCATTATTCAAATGACTCTGGCTACGAGATTCTCGTGCGGCCGAGTCTTTCGCGACCAAACTCTGTGAACAGCGAGAAAATAAAGCTGTGCTACCTTTCGAATACGCGACCAAGCTCAGCTCTTAGTTCTACCTCAACTTCAACGTCTACCTTATGCGAGATACGAAGCCAAAACTCCTCATCTCAGACTCTCCGCAGTGTCGAAACGTCCGCTGTACCTTCTCCGATGAACGTAACATCTAGACCTGAATCTGTCTCATCTGACATCCACATGGCGTCGCGACCACCGTCGGTGACGTCTGAGCGCGAACTGCATTACGCAAGCTTGGATCTGCCGCAGTGCTGCAGCATCAACCCGTACACTGCACAACAGAAGATGGAGGTCGATCAAAAGATGGACTTCTCGACAAGTCCCAGCCCTCAACAGACCTCTTCTTCGTCGTCGTCAGCCTCGTCACAACAATCTCAACCAGTTTTCACTTACGCTCAAATCGACTTCAATGCAAAGTCAGAAAGTGCGAAAGCTCAGCTACAACATCAAAACCAATCAGGTACTAAGAAGTAAAAGGAAAAACACTTTGTAAAACATTCTGGTTGAGTCCACACAAGGTTGCAACAGACAATTTGTAACATTTTTAGCGAAATTTTAGGATATTTAGTTTAAATGAGAAACAGAATTATGTTTTTTTAAAAAACGTACATAGCTTTACAATTGCTAAATAGAAGTAAAAGAAACTCGGAACGTTAATGCATGTATACTTATTCACTACGAATACATAAACTAGTGCTAAGGTACGTGGAGATGTGAAAATAAACTTTTACTCTCGGTTCAGGAGAAGAAATATAAATAAATGCCAAATAGAGTTTTACACTTCAGATAACTTTGTTCGATTTCCTGTTTTCTCCCCAAAAGCTATCTTGTTGTCCAAAGGACGAAAAAAACTTGGGATAGTAATTGAAAGAAAACTAGTTTAACGAGTACACACAGAATTTTAAAAGCAACATTAATGCAAGAAAAATTATGAAAAACAGATTCCTTTTATAGCAAACAGACTGCCATTAAACAGACGTTAGCATAAAAACTGAAGAAAATTTTGCGCTTCGGTGTGAAATGTTTTTAAATAAATTTAATTTCTATTATTAGAACAAAGGCGACGATGAAAGTAGCTAATTTAATTTGGGTATTTTTCTTCAATTATAAGGAAAACTGTTTAAAGGTTTAGGATTGTGTCATGCACGTTGTTGCAGATTATTTAAGACTTCAAGTATCAGTTAGCCTTTAAACACACATTTGAAGCATTTTGTAATTTTAAGTCGCATCTCTTTCCTGATTAAAAGAATAGACTAATTTGATGGTTCAGGACGACTTTGTAAATAATTGTGGAAGCTATCATCTCACTTGAAGAACACTTTGAAAGGTTTCGAAAGTCGCACATGTTCTTGAACTGTGCTTTATGCTTAGAAAGAAGATAATCATTGCATTTGAATGAACTGTAATGTTGTTCGTAGTAATTCTGAATGTGTTGCTAAGTTTTCTGTCTGAAGGACCTTCTTTGAAGGAATTAATTCCAAAAATAGCTTAGCAAAAATTCGTAGAAGA
>JPYR01000013.1:12243-27589 GCA_000775305.1 Belgica antarctica
TTTTTTTTGATGAATTGAAAGAACCGAAAGAGTTATATTCTACAACATTTATCCATCGTCGACAAGCTTATGCGTCAAACTTTGGTGAACTTGAGTCATTATTCGCTTAATTCATGCCTGTAACGAGAAATTGAGTGATTAATTAGTCAACAGCTGTGGGAAATGGAACAGCCACAAAGCTACAAACTGAATTATTAAAATCTATAAAAAGCTTATTTCTGAACAGATAGTATGGATTTAAAATACGTTTTAAGAATTTACGTCACGCATGCTAATGAAGATTGTGATAGAAATCTTGGCTTTAATTTGAATTGGATTTTAATGATCTCAATTGTCACACGAGATTATATTGACCAAGTGATGAATTTCAACAAGTTTAGTCAAGGTTGATGAGGTTGCAAGCATGTGGGACGTCAAAAGGAAGGGGCACACATTATAAAGTGATACTTAATTACAACATTTCCTTAAGATGCGAACTTGTTGTTGACTTGACAATAAGTGAACAGCTGATCACATGCACTTCATAAATAGTAAAGTTCGCCCCTTACAAACATCCTTAGAATCTATCAGAAATTAAAATTAATCAAGCATCCCATCATTTACGTATACACCCCGGTCTAAAAATACTCAATCATGACGCCTTTAATGAGAAATGTTAACAAGTTTTCGAGCGGAAGGATTTAATACAGCAACTCATTAGTTGTTCCCTTTCTAGGGACTTTTACTTTCAAGCTTGCACAACCCCCCAAAAATCAATTATGCAATTAAAAACTGTTCTCACATTCTCCACGTCATAACGAACGCGAAAATTTTCTCACGTGATGGCCATTCTTATATGGATTAAAAGCTCAATGAATGCAAGAAGAAATTTATTTATAAAACACTTACAAAGTAAGCAACAAGGAAAATGAAACGAAAACTTGACTTTCGTTGCTTGAACTAATCTCTACCAAACAAATCTAGAAGTGTGCAAAAGAAAAAGAAAGTTTTGGTTGATTTCGTAAACACAGTTAATGGATGCAATGCAAAAATGAGTTGGAAATGTAAGATTTGTAAGAGAAGTCACACCTTTACGTCCCGGCGGAGACATTTATTGGTAACCTTTGATCAGACGGTGCGAGAAGAGAGAGAACGAGAGTTATTAATGGATGTCGGGCACAGAACGGGCCGGAAAGCAAAAAAGAAGTCATGTTCAATCGGCAACACTTATTTGGTGGTGGAAACATCAAAAACACTCGAAAAGCGTATGCACATGTTGCGCAAATAAAATTTAAAGAAAAATAGTTACTTCCGAAGACGCAACCGGCACCGGTTGCCGGGAAAGGTTTCAAACAGAAGAGTTTTGATGAAATCATGATAGAAAGTTTTGATTTTTCTAGTATCGTTCACCTGGTGTGTAAGTTCTCTGTCCACCTTGGTTCAAATTCGATGTCTCGTTAGCGAAGGGATTGTTAGCAGATGGTGGCGGCATCGCGAAAACGGGCATGTTGGAGGTCGCCTGACCTGCGTTCGGCTGTGACGTGACCGGGTTGTCATCGTTCAAGTCCTCCTAAAATTAAATTAAAGTTTTGTTTTAGTTTTCTGGATTGTTTTTTAGATCTTTTGCGAGACCATCATGACCCGGGCTGTCCGGGTCTGACAGCATGCATCGGATTTAGAAGAAGATAGAACAAAAAAGCAGATTGAAAGAAGAAATTCAACACTGATTGGTTCAGAAGTGATGTCATAGTAGATTTGAAGGGTTGATTTGGCGGTTACTGCAAGGCTTTATCTTCAAATGCAACTTGTGTTCAATTGCGCTATCTAGACACACAATAGTGACCTATTTGGATGACTTCCCAGTTAAAATAGCCTGTCATTCGGTTGAAACGGCAAAATAAACGGCTCCGCACAGTTTTACTGTACATTGCATGTCTGGCAACGACCTGTCTGTGTAAAATCTTGCATGACTGAGTAAACAATAGCGCTGGAAACTGCTCTTTAATAGCTATTATCGAACATGCAAAGGCAAAATCCTGGATTACCCGAGACAAACCTCAACTTCATGGACGAAACATTGTTCAGTCATTAATGCAAGCCTTCAAAGTTCTGAAAAAGCCACAAACTCAGTTCACCTTCTTGCCACCTTCAACCTGTTGACATCACCACTGACAATATCAAACCAAAGCTCGGTATACTCACGCGACTTCGAGCACCACTTCCATGAGGTCCATCTCTCTGTGATTTTGATCGATGAACAATGAGATAAAACAGATTTACATGATATTTGCATAACGGTGATAGCCAATTAAGAGTTTTGAGTGTTAAACATAAAAAGAAACGAAAATAAAATCAGAAAAAGTTGAAAATGACTTCAAAAATCTATAAATTCTCTTTTCCACTCGAAGATGATTTCAAGTTAGATGATTTAGCCTTTCGCATGGATTAAAGTGATGAATGGCGTCGCATCGAGAATTTCAATCACTTCCACTGTCGCTCTAAATCACCTACCTTCATCATTCATTGAAGAACTTTTGCGAAAGAAAAGCTCAAACAGAAGCTCAAAGTGTTAGTGGACTCAAAACAGCCATCAAAAGGCAGCGATGGCCAGAGAAATAGTGCCAATTGTTGTGTCAAGGTGGTGGTCGGCACATTTTCAACAAGCAAAATTCGTTGCCAACCAACGAAGAACCAGATTAAAGCGAAAACTCACGTTGAGGTGATGATAATCGCCACCCTCGCCGGTTGGTGGAGGCGGTTTGTACTTTCCGAAACAGAAGTTGCAGCAACAGCAGCAACAACAGCAGCAGTAACATCCAGTCGCGATGCAGCAGATCAAGAACAACGCCTAAAATTAAAACAGAAATTGGGTCATTGATAAGATTGCAGTGATTCAGATTGCGATTGCCTCACCTTGCATGTCGGCGATGTGACGACGAAATACGCGTTGACGTTCTCTTCTCCGAACTGCTCGGCGATGTACAAACCAAGTGATCCGTAGTTGTCATATATGTTCCGTTTCGTCTCATCGCTGAGGATGGAGTGTGCCCGATTGATATCCTTGAACTGAGAATTTTTGGGAAATAGTGAGGCCAGGTCAAAAAGTGATTGTGTCTCGTTTCGTTATCAATGAAAGCTCGCACCGCTGATAACGTCATCGATGTTTATTATTAACAACACTCACTTTATCTGAGGCTTCTGGATTATCTGGATTCTTGTCGGGGTGGTATTTGAGGGCGAGCTTTCGATAAGTCTTCTTGATGTCTTCGGGTGTGGATGTTTTTGGCAGGCCTAAGGTCTGGTAGAGCGAGTCTCCGGACGTTCTGAAATCGATTTAATTAATTTCGTGCACATTACGGCGAAAATGAAATTAGCTGGCCGGTGATGATTGATCATTAACACTCGCTACAGAATCGAGAGCAGAATTGCGAAAGAAATGGCAAACTGCGTGTTCACTTACGGATGACTCACAACAATAATCTACATGAACTAACTGCAATCTTTTCTTTTCTTCTTTTCAACTGCTTGGAATTATCACTCAGCCGCTCAACAGCAGCTCATTGTAGAATAAAAGTGGCCCACATAATTGTACGGTTGTAGAATATTGGACTGGTAGAGTAAGAATGGGAGAAAAATCGATACTTGGATGCTTAGGATGGAAAAATCCTTTAAATGCGGTTTTTATCGCGATAATATCTTAAGCGAGTGTTCATCGAGACGATAATCAGAAGATCACAATCATCTCCGCCGTGTCAAGGCGCCAAATACGTACGATAACTTTCTTTTGTCCATTTTTCAATTGTTAATCAAGAAAATCGATAATTTTTCTTGGGATTTCTTTGCAGATTGTTCCGATGGACTTAGAGATGGCCTGGTGTAGTTGAAAGAACCCTAATTGAGCACAGTCATTCACGAACACGTTCACCACTCCTCACTCTGTACAATCGCGTTGATCCCGATGTTTTTACGGGAACGCTGCACGGTGAAAATAAATTAGTAGCTGGAAAATTCTTCGCGAGTTGACTGAAGGGAACTCGACTACGAATTCCTACACCTCGACTCTCCGCCTCAGATTTCCTACGCCTGAAAAGCAAAAACAATGCAGGGAAATCGTCTCCAAGTCTAATTAATTTATTTACTCCTCGCCGTCTGTGTAGATCAGTGCAACCAAAGATGACCAGAAATATTCTCCAGTCGAGCCTTCTCAACGCCAGTTTTTCGATTTTCTTTCAAGTGAGTTGGATTGTTATTGGAGATTTCGCGAAATTTCATTCGATTTCGGTAGAAATTAGAGTGATTTTATGAGATGGCTATAATTAGATCCTCGGGCTAAGCCTCTCGAATAATAATTCATGGCTCGGTGATAGCTTCCGACACTGCCAAGAATTATTTCGCGCAAATCTGTCAAATCAATGCAATCGCCACAATCTTGAGTCAATGTTTATGTCACTCTTGAACTTGACCTTGAGAAGAAAGTGAGACCAGCCAGTGTGTCCACAGCTGATTTCCGTTCTTCCACGTCAGATATTTTTTTATTGTCGACGTGTTTCTGTGATGATCATGACCACCTCACTAATTAATGCTTGTAAATAACGTGTGTTTACCTTTCAGATCTTTTGTCGTCTAATAACCTTTGGGATTAATGCATTTATTCTGCGGAACGTCGAGAGCGAGGTGCTCGGGATTATGAACGTCAGATTGCTGCTGCTCGAGAGCACGCTGCTGTTCTTCTCGAAGGAGTCGATCACGCGGGCGGCACTGAGCTCAACGACACAGCGGAACAAGTGCACATGGGCTCAGCTCGTGAATCAGATGTGGATCACGGTGCCGATGTGCTGCATCTTGTCGCTTCCTTGCGTGTACATTTGGATCAACGTGTTATCGCCAGTCAACGAAGTATACGAAAGCGCATACAGATTCGGCTGCTACGCAATGATCATCTCTTGCATCTTCGAACTGACAGCAGAGGCACCGGCGTTCGTCGGCCAAGTTTTCTGCTTCGTCAAGCTCAAAGTCATCCTCGACACGCTCCACATCTTCATTCGGTCTCTTGTGTTCATCGTGCTGGTCATGAACAACAAGAACATCGCCATCTACGCATTTGGCATTGCGCAATTCACCAGCTGCCTGACCATCATCCTGGGCAACTATGGATTCTTCCATTTTTACATCAAACGACTGCAGAAGTACCGCGACACTTTGAAGAAGAACGACGACGACAAAGAAAAGACAATTCAACAATGCGGATCTTACTACGAAAACATGAACGACTTTCCCTTCACATCCATTCTTGACATGGTTCCGGGTGTCCTGAAAAATCCGGTAAGTTTAAATTGTCTAGAATTGCACAATTCACATGGAAATTGCAAGAAATTATGCAGTTTACTAATGAACTAAAATTTAACTACTCCTAGAATTTAATAAAGAATTTCATGGAATTGTGCAAAGTTCTAACAAATTATCTTAAACAATGCAATCAACTAATAATTATCAACTCCACAGGCAAGCATTTTCAACTCTGATCTCAATAAACTAGTTTTAAGCTTCATCAAACAAGGCGTGTTAAAGCAGGTGCTGACTGAGGGCGAACGCTATGTGATGTCAGTGAGCCCCGTCTTGAGCTTCAGTCAGCAGGCCACTTACGATGTTGTAAATAACATGGGCAGCCTTGCAGCTCGGTTCATCTTCAGGCCGATCGAAGACAGCAGCTTCTTTTATTTCACGCAAACAATTGCGAGAGAAGCTGAGCTGAAAGACCAAAAAGAAGAAAAAGTTAGGGAAGCAAGCGAAGTGCTGAAGAATGTCTGCAAAGGTGTCACTTCAATTGGACTTCTTGGCTTCGTCTTCGGTCAGTCGTATGCAGGAACGCTTCTGCTGCTTTACGGTGGCCAAGATTTCGTTGCAAGCGGTCTGCCTGAACTGCTTCTCCGTTGGCACGCTTTCGCAATCGTTCTGCTGGCTGTCAACGGCATCACTGAAGGATACATGTTCGCCACGAACACGAGCAAGCAGATCGACACGTACAACTACTACATGGCAATATTTTCCGTCACCTTCCTGGTTCTGTCGTACCAGCTCACGAATTTTCTCGGCGCAGTTGGGTTCATCCTGGCAAACTGCTTCAACATGCTGTTCCGGATCTCATACAGCTTGTCTTATATTGGAAAACAGTATAAGAATCTAAACATGAACCCGTTGGAAGGTCTCGTGCCAGGAAAGATCTTTTCAACTGTCTTGATCGTGTCTGGAATCGTCTGCAAAGCTTCAGAGGTGAGTTTTCAATCTATTCTCAATGATTTTGAACTAAATTTTAATTCCACAGAACCGAGTTCTTCCGCGATCAATTCTGTACCACATT
Organism: Belgica antarctica; assembly: GCA_000775305.1. Lineage (NCBI taxonomy): Eukaryota > Metazoa > Arthropoda > Insecta > Diptera > Chironomidae > Belgica > Belgica antarctica. Next base: position 18,581 of record JPYR01000013.1, read on the forward strand.
CTCATCGGCGCTTTCTTTACACTTCTAACGCTTCTGGCTTGGACCTACGAGAACAAGCAACTCATGGCAGTCGCTTACCACAAATTTAGAAATAGATCGCGTTAAAATCGCTGCTTGACATTCGTTTGTTGTTGTTAACATTAAAAGAAGTGTTTTTCTTAGAAAAAGTGCGAATTTTATTCGAAAACATTCATGAAAGGGAATGCTGCAGTTTCAGGGTGCACCAAATCGATAAGGAAACAAACGGTGCCGGCGATGCCTTCAAAAAGCGAGAACGGGCGGTCCGGAGTGCGCGCTTCTTTGACGAAAGTCTTGTCTTCCAAGAACTCTGCAAACTTCAGAGCGCGGTAGAGATGTTTTTCGTCCTTGGTCAGCCGGTAGAGCAGCAAGAAGACGTAGCCATTGCCAGCTACTCCGTGGCAGAGGCCAGGGCCCTTTGTCAAAAGACCGCGCGTCCAAACCAAGTCGCCGCTCTTCAGACACGAGTCGAGATACTTTTGATCCCCGAATACTTTGTAAGCTTTCGCCATCAGGTAGATGACACCAGGAGATCCGTGACACCAGTGGATGAGCTGAGATTCTGCTTTGTTGAACTTGCTGGGGAAATTCCCAGATTCATCTTGGAGCTGCAAAACTGCGTCGACTGTAGCCTTGACGTACTCTCGATCCTTGTCTTCCAACGAGATCATGAGGAGTGTCTGCAAGATAGAGCTGATGCCATGAGCAGCTCCGATGTACTCCCTGCCGTGATACTGAAAGAGCAGTGGGATCTCGAGACGGTACCGGTTGGAATACTCGCGGCCGCTTTTAATGATGAGATGCGACAGGTTTTGCAATTCTTCCTTGGAGAGGACCTCAGTTGGGAGCTGCTTGTTCAGCCAAAGCATCCCAAGCAGGTATCCACAACGGCCGACAAGCATCTCGTCTGCGCCATCGTCCAAATACTCTGGGTTTTGAAACACAGCGATCGCGGCACGCAGTTTCTTCACATCACCTTCAAAAGGTTCACCTGTGGCTTTCTTCACAGCTGCTGATACAATTTGAACGCCGGCGTCACCTGAGAGAAGGCCGAGTGGTTGTTTTGTCCGTGTCGCTTGTGAAATTTCGCTGGCAGCTGTCACGTACATCTTCGCCTTCTCCAGAGCCTTGAATTCATCGTCGAGAGGGCTTTGTGCGAGCTTAAGGAACATGTAAGCGATGCCGCTCAAGCCAACGTAGACATCAGACCTTGATTTCTTCGGGTCGATCGGGTTTGTTTGCTCCAAAATCAATTTCACTTTCTTTTGAATTAAACTCTTGATGAGCGACTGCGTCTTCTCGTCCACGGCTAAGCCACTCGCAGGGTCGTAATCTTGGTACGGGTTAGGAAAATGTCGCTGATCCATTCTTACGCCGTGTGATTTCAAAGTTCGCCGATGCTTTTGTGTGTCGGTTCGAGGGGAATGTGAATTGCGCTCGAGTGTCGCTCAGCATTCAGTACCCCGTACGACATCGACACCACATCACGTGAACAATTTTTCTGCGAGTTCGTTTTTCCAACTCCGCTAAAGGAAAAACTGAGTAATTGGGTCTGGATCGAAATTCTAGTGCAATTTCTCACTTCACCAGATTGATACTGTGAGTGCCCGTGGATTACGCGACGAATTCGATCGAAAGTCGAGAAAAGTGAAAAATTTCAAAACAAAAATGAAATTTTTTGGAATAAAAGATTTCCCGGGCCTGTGTGGAGGTGGATGGCTTTGGATTCACCGAGAATTCGCTGTTTTGATCACCGCGGTCAGATCCGTGGTGTCTGGAAAGTGACGACAGCGACGAAAATCGATTTTCCAAGATTTGTTTTTATTTGACACTGAAGGACATTTCCGTTCAGCAGTGGCTCGGATCCTTTGACATCTGGTACCACCGTCCCAAGAAATCCATTCACCCACGTGAAGTCACAAGCGCTTCGTCAGTGAAGCGTCTTGAAAAAATTATAATCACCTTCAGTCATCATGTGACCGCAAACAGAAAATAATTCTTCCAACTTCATTTTTAGATTCGCGAGTTTGCCATCGAGACCAATCGATAAGATTTCTCCAGCATGAGTGAATATTGGTTAATATCGGCACCCGGCGACAAGACGTGTCAACAGACATGGGAGACCATGAACAACGTCACCAGCAAGCAAAACAGCCTCTGCGAGAACTTCAAGTTCCACATTCCCGACTTGAAAGTCGGAACGTTGGATCAGCTGGTTGGCTTGTCCGATGACTTGGGCAAGCTGGACGCTTACGTCGATACCATAACTCGCAAAGTTGCCGCTTATCTCGGTGATGTTCTTGAAGATCAACGCGATAAGTTGATTGAGAACTTGTTGGCCAACAACAGTAAGTGAAGGAATTCCTATGAAAGTTTGTCAAATTCTTACTGAAAATCTCAAATTTCAGCCGACTTGTCGCAGTACATTACTCGCTTCCAATGGGACATGGCCAAGTACCCAATCAAGCAGTCCTTGCGCAACATCGCCGACATCATCTCGAAGCAAGTCGGCCAGATCGATGCTGACTTGAAGACAAAGTCGTCAGCATACAACAGCTTGAAAGGAAACTTGCAGAACTTGGAGAAGAAACAAACGTAAGCACGAGTTGCAAGAAGTCCAAATTGACTTACTGACACTGTTCTAATTTTAGCGGAAGTCTGCTGACAAGAAACTTGGCTGACTTGGTGAAGAAGGAACACTTCATTCTCGATTCGGAATATTTGACAACTTTGCTGGTCATCGTTCCCAAGTAAGTCACAGCTCAATGCCTGTTGCAAGCTCGCTGGTCACTAACGCCGTCTCTATTTTAGATCCAACTTCAGCGACTGGCATGTTGCCTACGAAAAGCTGACCGACATGGTCGTGCCCGGTTCGTCTGCGCTCATTACACAAGACCACGATTTTGGTCTTTACAACGTCACCCTCTTCAAGAAGGTCGTCGAAGAGTTCAAGCTCCATGCTCGTGAAAAGAAATTCGTTGTCCGTGAGTTCACCTATAACGAGGAGGAGTTGGCCGCTGGCAAGAACGAGATCACCAAGTTGGTGACGGACAAGAAGAAGCAATTTGTGAGTTGTCGACGAAGTGAAAGTTCGAAAGTCGAGTTTTGAAAGTGGTTTCTGTTGTAGGGTCCACTCGTGCGATGGTTGAAAGTCAACTTCAGCGAGTGCTTCTGCGCTTGGGTGCACGTGAAAGCGCTGCGCGTGTTCGTAGAGTCGGTTTTAAGGTGAGATTTTGTGGGGACACAAGTCCTTGTGGGTGTTTGAGAGGTGCTAATGAGATGTCTTCTAGATATGGTCTGCCTGTGAACTTCCAAGCCATCTTGATCCATCCCAACAAAAAGAACCACAAACGTCTCCGCGACGTTCTCAATCAACTTTATGGACACTTAGATGGGTCAGCAGCAGGATCGTCGTCGGTCAACAATGATGTAAGTTGAAGATTTTAAATCAGAAATCAAATTTTAACGCAATTTTCTCTCCAGAATGTCGATATTCCCGGCTTGGGCTTCGGTCAATCAGAATACTTTCCATACGTGTTTTATAAGATGAGTGTCGACATGGTAGAACAGTCTAAAATCTAAGACGTTCGCTTAAGCACAACACGAAAGCCAGCAGAAGTAATTGAAAGAAGCGTTGATTCAATGGAAGTTTAAAGAAGAAATTAAATTCAATAATCGCTGTTGTTTGTTAATGATAAATCCATATTTTATCCAAATTCTGATGATGTCACCGACGAAAGTGACGAAAGCCATCCGTTTCATCCACATTAAGACATGGTCGGAAGGTTGCATTCCAGATTATTCAAATTTTCCGATGTTTTCATTCAAAATGTAGTTTAATTTATGTTCTTTCTTCGTGAAATTTTCTTTTTTTTTGTTGTTTTCGATCAAAAACTTGTAAATAAAGTCAAAAGAGAGGTCACCTTAAGCATGATGATAAAGCAATCCCAACCGAAAGCTGTTGAGTCACCCGCAAAGTGTGATCAGAGAAACATGTATTAGTTAAATTTATTTCAAAGTTCAGTTCGTTCTCGCTTCCGTTAAATTACTCACAGAAGGAATGTGAAAAATCATATTAAAGTATAAACCCAAGTTAATAAAGATAGAACAATAAAGTCCTAAAGATATCAATTGTTGAGCTAGTTACATGGTTACGAGTACTTGAGAAGGGTTGAGGGTGAAATTGCAGGTGTAATTGATCCTTTTGCTAACTCCCAAAGCACAACAGTGTCCTTTTGAACCCATGAAAGTATTTTAAACGACCCAATTTGAAGCAACAAGTAGTACCAATCACCCAATTTGTATATCAAAGCTTATCATTTCATACTTTTTATTATCTATAACTGGATATTTCATATTTAAAATGTAAAATTTCGCGCGAATTTCCTTTGAGATTCACTTTCAATACTAAAACTCCCGTCTAACGGATGATGGCTTGGCTACGGCGATGTCACCGTCATCTTTCTGCACGAGAAGAGGTGCAATCACTCCCCGAAGTTCGTGCACGCCGTTTCCACTTTGTTCTTGAAGAGAGATGTCGAGGTCACGTTCGGTGTCAACTTGTTCGACGTTGCTTCCTTTGAGACATGCCTTCAGCACCAGTTTGACGTCGTCGGACGGTCCAAACAGAATCATAATTATGTTTCGTACTGCCAGTTCTTTCTTCAACGATCCAATGCCCTTGGCAGCGGTGTAGTCAAGTTCCTGCACGTTCCGACAATCCAAAATAATGAATTGGGATTCTTTCTCACGGGAGGCGATAGCGCTGTTGATTCCGTTGCGGACGTATTCCATGGCTGGGAAGCACAGCAGACTGTGTCGTGGCTTCACAAGCATGTACTCGATGCCCGATTCAGACTGACAGTAGTCGAAAGTAAGAACGGGTCGAGCGGTACGGTGAACCAAGAAAGCGACGTCGAGAAAAACGCCAGACAGCAGCCCGATCTCCACACCAACACACAGACTGAGTATCAATGTCAGACCAACAGTCAACAACTCGCGCCTTGAGCATCTCCACAATGGTTTGACCACTTCATACTCGATCATGAAGATCACAGCTGAGATAATAACAGCCGAGAGTGCCGCTCGAGGAATGTACTGGAAATAAGGCGTGAGCACTCCAAGTGCCAGCAAGACCAAAGCACCGGTATAGATTCCACCGATTGGAGTGCGAACGCCGCTAGCGTGGTTCACGGCACTTCTCGAGAAACTGCCAGTCACGGGGATGGACGAAAAAAATGATCCGATGACGTTGCTAAGCGACAAGGCGACGAGTTCTTTCGTCGCGTCAACTCCAGTCCCGCCGAAGGCTTTTGAGATGGCGACGTTACCGAGAACCGCGATGATGGGGACGAGTGCGATTGACGAACCAAGCTCGGAAATCATGTCACCGAATCCCATTTCGATAGTTGTGCCGTTGTTTAGATATGAAGTCTCAAAAGGCGGTGGTGCAAAGCTCGGCAGACCAGACTTGACCTTTCCGGTGAGAATGAACGGCATTTGTCCGCCTTGGTGGAAGTAGTAAGCTGCTAAGCTCGAAAACAACACGAGAATTGCATTTCTCGCTGTCGCGACCAACCACAAAGCACCGCCAAGGAATTTCCTTCCCTTTGTTGCGTCTTCAGGTGTTTTGATGTCTTTCAATTTCTGTAGGCAGAAAAAATTTGTTTACACTTTAAAAGGAATTAAAATTCGTTGAACTCACTCGCATGGCCAATAAAAGGGCGATAGAGCCGACACCCAAAAGAGCGTCAGCGGGGCGAAGTTCGTGGAACTTCCTGATCACAAATGTCACAGTTGATAAGAAACCCGATCCACCGGAACTTCCTTCCAAACCAAGCAAGCCCTAATCGAGACGAAAAACAAAAAAATTATTTCACGTCGAAAACAGGCCAACTTGAACGATCGTGACGCAATGCGTTTCGATCTTGACCTGCCTCAAATGGTCTACACTTAGACCGGGCTGCCATTTGAAAAGCTTTTTTCTTCGAGTCACGGCTTGTTTGTGACAACCTTGATAGCGCACTTACCTTAAGCTGCGAAGCGCCGATAATCAACGCGGTGGCTGAGGTAAACCCAACGGTGACTGGCAGTGAGATAAGATCTACGAGAGCGCCAAGTTTCAGCAAAGCCATAATAAACTCCACAATCCCCGAGAGAAAACAGAGAAGAATGGCCAAATGCGGGCCAGAAATGCCACCCAGCCCAGTATGGCGGCTTGTCATTAAGGCTAAGAGAGCTGTTGGTCCAATTGTCACTTCCCGGCACCCGCCTAGCAGCGCGTAAACAACACCGCCGACGAAAGCCGAGTAAAGTCCGTATTGCGGTTCCAATCCCGCCAATGTGGAGTACGCCAGTCCTTGAGGAAGAACGGTCAGGCCAACTGTCACCCCTGCGATCAGATCTGAGATGAAGAACTGCGCTGTGTACCCGCGGAGCCAGCGCGCGCCCGGCACCCATCTTTCAACTTGCGTAAGTCCCATCTGCGTAGGGCAATTGCGTTCGTCTTGTTAAAGTCTGAAATTGAAATACAATGGAGATGAGTATCTCAATGAACTGACGACAGCCTCGGGACGAGAGTTGTAAACAAACTGAATTATTATTGACGGCAGGCATGAACACAAAAACATCTCTACACATCCAGTCTCTATTTTCTGTTATTGCGTCAAGTGCCGGGTGAAAAGCCTAAAACAGGTTTTCGGTGGACTTTTTTTCGCAGAACAATCCGAAACAGAACTGAAAAGGCGAGTCAAGAGAAGGTCGAGGATAGTAGAAGATCGTAAATGAAATTACGTGAAAAGACGCGAAAGATGATCTTGGTCAATGGAATCACTGGATTTGCATAATCGAATTCACTTTGAATAGGTTGCATTCACCAATTAAGAACCAACCAGTTTCGAAGCGAATCGAATGTATGAGTCATCGGTCACGCTCTTTTTGGGAAAGTTCGATCATTTTTTGCTGTTGACGCTGAACATTGAAGCGTGTGTCGTTTTGTTTCTTTCAACTATCGACGTTTTGCTTGTTCAGCTGCACGCGACGTTGAATTTCGCGCAATTAGCTATAAGTAAATTGAAAATATTTGCAGATTTGCTCATATTTGCTTGCCGGCGATGTGCGGAAGCTTAAGGAAGGTCCTTTGAGAGAATTTTCCAATAAAAAAGCTCAGAGTTCATTCAACTGACCGAACGAAACCTGCTACAACGCACAAGAGACACGCTTATCAACGATTCAATCTCATCAAAAGAGGCCAAACACCCCGACAAGGTCTTCCAGGTATTACTCACGCTAGCGGCCGACTTCTTTGATAAACACACAAATCGAAAGAATTTGCAGATATCGAAACAGGTTTTGGGTCACAGGGCCTATTTTTGGCGTTTGTTGATTTGTTGCGCAATTAAACACCTCTTGTTAAAAATAACACTCGACATTTACCTTTCAAGTATGTTTTCTTGCTAAGCTATATAAGGTTTTTTTTCTTTAATTTTTATCTTCGATGGACCGCAACGACTAATGATCCTTCTCGCTTCACTGTCAACTCCAAACTGACTCCAATCTCCAAAAACAGACTTCGCGCGAGAAACTTGATTACATGTTGGAAATTTTGTTTTCTGCGGAATGCTTTCTGTGAAATGCCCGTGCCTAACTCACACTTTCCGAGCGTCGTATGTTGTACACAGGCCAGTTGCTTAATTGACCGGCAAAATTCTCGAGTATAGTCATAAACTCTGGGCTGATTTAAACGCTGTTGTCGCGGTCTGTTTGGTATTCAAATTTGGCAGACGAGTGTTTGACAAATTGCTTCTCTATGTTAAATCTCTCACTAAGCCGTGTAAACAGTGACCACTGGTGAATTATACTGGTTTATGCGAAACAAGAGAGCGACATGTGGTTGACAACACGTTTTAGGGATGGAAGTGGTGGTTTGAGTTATAAGAAAAGCTGTTTAATCGGAAAAGTCCTTGAAAACTGTCTTCTTAGTCTTGAGTAGCACCGAAACAGATGAGTCAATTTTTATGGTCGAGTACTGACGTCTTCGAACGTGTCTGTTTATGTTGCATTTACATGCATTGCGCAAAATTCTCTCCCCTCGTTGCACAATGAAGAGGCTGTTCTCGCTGATTATGGAATTCCGATCACTTGTCTATGCAAACATTAGCAGGAACGTGCTTTTGGGGAATTAATTAGATTGGTCGGCACCACGAGACATCGAATCGCGAAATAGCAAACGAAATTAATGAAATTTTCTCGAATTTCCCTGTTTCGGCATATTGTCGCTTTCCCATCGAGTGTCTCACCTCAACTCCACATCACACCGACGCACTAATCACTTGAGAAGAACGTGGAACATCTGCTTCAATTCAGAATCAATCAATAGCGGTTGAAATAAATTAAAATATGTGAAGTGAAAATTGTTCAAAAAATGGTAAACAAGTCTTGTGTTAGTATTGGTGCGTTCGGACGACTTGTTCGGATGAAATTGACTAAACTTATAAAAACCAAAGTTTGTTGTAACGCTTCAATTGTTCAAACTTCAATTGTTTTGAAACAAAATCTTTCAATTAAAATTAAAAATGTTGAAGACAATCAAAGAACTTAGAAATTTCAATTTATAATCTTCAAATCTTGCCTTTAAATAACCGACTCATAAACTCGTCTGCCTCAACACCCATCATTCACCGGGCTCCAAACTAGATTCAACTTTATTTTTCTGTAATCCCGATTTCTCATCAATTCAAGTATCAAAAGTTCGCCTACACGTCTTATCGCCCGCGAATATTAGAAACAAGCGGAGCAGCTAAGCAGGCACGTGACGGAACCCGTCGAAAGTGAATTGAAAAGTGGAAAAACAAAGTTTTCACTGATTTAACTCAAATTTTACTTAATTTTGATGATTTTTTACTAAAAACAAAGTGAAAACTGCAATGGGCTTCGAGATAGGGAGATTCCAGGGTAAGTCCGCATCACGAGACACCGATAATTGGAGAAGAA
>JPYR01000013.1:76528-98443 GCA_000775305.1 Belgica antarctica
ACAAACTATACTTCAAAGAAATGCAGTGCAAACTTAAATAAAAAAACGACTTTTTAAAATAAAACATCTTCAACCGTTTCTTACTTATACAATGATTTGGCGTTTCGATTTAATGGCACGTGAAAAATTATCAGTTTCATTCATTAGGCTGATAATCTTTTGAGAAGTGGTGTAGTCAGTTTATTTAATTTTATTTTGCTGAATTTTATTGAACAATCGATCGAAACAAATGGTGTGAGCAACGCAGCAAGAATTTCAACTGATTATGCAATATTATTTTAATCGCGACAGTAAGTCTTTAAGTTTGCAACATTGCGATACGTTGTAATTGATTGTTTCAGGTGAATAAAATGAACCATCATCTTTTGAACAGTGGCTAGCAACTCAATCTCAGAGTGTGAACCAGTCAGAACTTTCAACAGCAGATGCAAATGAATTGTCTGAAGTTATTATTTCCGCTTAGTAAGGCCAAGATTTCATTATTCAAAAAATTTCCCCCGCGAAAAATTCGCTTGAATAAAGTTTAAGCTTGAACAGTTACCGTCGTTTCTTGTTGTTCCATTTTTGTGCTATGAACTTCCACAAAGCTTGTTTGTGCGAAATATACGATGACGTGTCTTTTTCTTCCTAATCTGTAGCAGTTTTCTATGAAGGTGCAAACGATACCCGGAAACTCCGAAAAAGTATCTTTGCACATCATCTACGTGTAGTCAAAAGTCGAACCTCATATTTAATTCATGGAAGACTACCTTGTCAAGTGTTACAAATCACTTTCTGACCCTTTCATCCGACAGATTGTTCATTAGAGGCTTAGTTTTTGCACAGAGCCATTTTCAGCAGCAAGACGGGCTTTGTGTGGCAACAATTTCCATCAAGTCAACAACCACAGCTTAGCAAAGGAAGTAACTGATGTGCTGTTCGGAATTTCAATGTTCAAGGGATTTTTAGAAAGTTTCTTTCTCGCCTTCGAAACCGCATCGGATGATAAGAAATCTTGCTGAAACTCAAAATTCTTTTTATCAAAAAGGTTTGAAAAATATTTGAAGTGGTTTTTCTTAGAAAACATCAAAGAAGTTTATTGAAAATCGGCTGTATATGTTATCGTTTCTTATCACTTACGATTATGTTGTCGAAATAAACGTTTCTTCGCGAAGTGTGTTGCAATGGTTAAGCTAAAGAAGACGTTCGGAAATTTTCTTGCAAGTTTGTTCACTTTGGACTCATCAGGATCAGTTGCTACAGTTGTTATCTTGTCAATAATATTTGTGCTTGCGATTTTAGGCTGTTGCATTAAAATCTTTAAAGAATCAGGTAGTGAATAAAACCAAAGAAGAAATTATGAAGGAAAACTAAATTACTTTTTAGAAGAAAACCCCGATCGAGACTTGGAAGCTTCTCAAGAAAATCAACCTCGGTCGAACATAAGCGGCATTGATAATGACATTTCCAGTCAACACGAACAGGAATTCCTTGTCGTTGAGTCTTCAAGTGGTATTTACTATGTTCCTGTCGAGTACTTCAATAAATTGTATCAAGAAAGATGTAATGAACCAAATACCTGAATAAAATGTTCAATAGAACGAAAGTGTATATACAGCCTGAAAGATTCCAACCATTCAGAATGCAATTAAATTTATTTAAAAAAAATTGTATTTGATGATACATTTTAGCAACACCGTCGACATCGCAACCCACGATTTCGGAATTTTCACTTGAAAAAATTGCCGACGAGTTCGTCTATGAAAGGTTCTTGTTGACTTTTTAATAAAGTTGATGATGCATTAGCGGCTATCTTATCACTGCTTATCATAAACCGATTATGCTGTCACTCAAATTATGTCCCGACAAATAAGTAGCGTTAATGCAATGATGACAGAGCTGAGAAAGCCAGTTTGGAGTCGTGTTGCTGATTTATTCAGGATGCATTCAGGTTTAGTGTTCGGAGCTGTCTTGTCAATCGTGATTACAGTTATGGTCGTGCATCGATGCATCAGGAAACGACAAAATTATAAAAGTAAGTTTGCAGCTTTTCTTGGTTTTAAATAAATTTTTGTGGAAATTTGAATTTCTTCAAGACCAAAAAGCTGTTTGTGTAGTGGAGCCACCAAAAGAAGTTCAGCCACGATGCCATGCTTCACAAGAACGCTGCTGCAACGGCCAAGTTCTCAAGCGACCAGAACCAGAACTCATCGCTGTCGAGTCTGCGAAAGGTGTTTACTTCGTTCCTATTGATAATATCAAAGAAATTTACGGCAAATTTAAAATGGAACCGAAAATTCCTGAATAAAATCCGTTGGAAAACTTCTAAAGCTTTTACTCGATGCCTGAAAAATTTCAAAATCTGAAGATCAAAGAAGAATCTTCGCTTAGTTTTCCCTCAGTTCTCCATCTTCTGGAAAATTGCTTTTCAAAATGTGCATTCGCTAACATCCTTCGTCCTTTTTTGAACTTCTCTCAGCACTTTTGCTTCATATCCATTGTGGACACATATAGATAAGTGCAACGGAGAAGCGAGGTTTAAGTGTCAGCAACGACCGAGCACAGTCGTACACTGTCAAAAGTCTCGCCCTAAATAGACCCGAGGGGAAGACAAACTCGTGAAAATAAATCTTTTGACCAGTTTGTGCAATCTCAGTGAGAAGAAACCCGAAAAAATCGTGAAATCACGTCATTACAGAGTGAATCTAGCGTGTGATAACATGTAAGTCCGTACAAGTATGATATTCCGTCGATTCGCGAGTTGGTCAAGTGTTACACAACAAAATTGATTGAAGATTTTGCATTTTTCTGGCGAGTGACGAAAGTTTAATAGAAAGTTGGAAAATATTTTTGTTACGAACGTCGTTAGTTTGAGTAGTTGTGGTTGCTTTTGAAGCATTGGTAATGACACCTTCTGCAAACATCAAGACTAGTTGAAGCGAGTCACGCGCGTCATCAGCCAGTTTTCAGCTTTTCCAGCTCCTTAGCGAGACTTTTCATTCCGAAAATCCGTTCGTAGCTGTCGCCTTGTGCACTTCTTTGGCTTCCTTGAGTTGAACGTCCTGAACGGTAGTATTAATTCAAAGAGGCTTTAATTATGCAATCGTGTCAAGTATCAGCGCTAGTGAGTGGTGTTGGAAGGGCAAAGTAACTCCGCGATACTTGACCTCGAACAAAAATCATTAATTTCGCTCATCTTCCGAGCATCAGGCTGGTTCTGAAAGTGAAATCGCAAGATTGCATAACTTCCCACACAAAAGCGAGCAAATAGAGCCGACATGGGATTGAAGCCAACCACACACACACAACAAGAGTTGTCCAAATTTTCAATCTGAATGAGAAAAATTGCTTGGAGATTATAGCAAAGGTTGAGATTGTGAAGGGTGATTTGGGTCAATTATGGAGTGTCGTTCATGGTGGGATGTTCTGGATGCTTGCATTTGACTGAAAATCAGTGATAAAGAGAACATTCCATAGAGGTCATCGATAATTGACGAATTTTGGTTAAAATTCAAGCTCATGGCTTGATAATGACCATCTGAGTGCCACATTGAGGCATATTTTCATCTACCCGAAGTTACGTCACAACAAACAAACTATTTAAATCTAATTTTAGCGCCGTTGCCGATAAAGCAAAACGAAAACTTTTTAATCGCCTCACACCGCTTCACTGACAGGGTCACTCGTGATATTATCTAGAAATAACCGGATCGCTTAATAGTTTGTTTGAAAATAAATTTCACCAGCTGGTCGAGTGTTGAATGTGCCAAGACTTGCGCTTTTTCGCTCCGGCACTTGGAGTTTCGAGTGGAAGGCAAATAATTGCTGATAAAAGTCGGAATTCAAGTTTGGTGCTCGTTGATATCTCGAATTTCGCATTTCCACTCCGTATCCTCTCGAGACAACCAAGCGTCAACCGCTTTGCATACTAAAATCGCCTTCAATGTCAAGAATTATGAACGAAGCGTTTCTTATCACCACTCGTGAGGCGTTTTTTCGAAATGTGTTATCAACATTCATTCGGTGCTTTTATTGAGAGCGATTTGCGGCTTCGTTATCATTTTCAATGGATTTCGATGACTGACTAAAAATAATTTTAGTTTGGAATGAAAACAGCTAAAAAATTACTCAATTGGAAATTGATGCGAGCACCTCAGTTGAGTGACAATTGATATTCAAATGACTGGGCATGTGATTGCTGTCAAAACAAGGTGATGAGTAGTCAGTTTGTGATAAAATATTGGTAGAGTCGACGTTCCATCAATAATTCAGCTGTTTTACTGTTTGCTCAAAAAAGTCGCGATGGGTTTTTCGCTAATTTATGCCCTCGATTATGGGGAAAAAACCCCGAGAATACCTGTTTGACTTGGTTTTTGTAAGAAAAAATCGGTAGAGGATAGAAAATTGCGCTTAAATCTGCTTGTTGAGACAGCACAGAAGTTCAAAAACTTAAACTCTCAACAGCTGATCCGTTTCTAGCTGTTAAATTTCCTCTTCATCCAGTCAATGTTCAATGGACTTTTGCTTTGCAAACACTTTTCCTTGCAAATTCCCGTTTCCTGTTGATTCCCATGCAAAGCTAGTCTGTTTATCTTGGATGACTTTCAAATCGTCTGACCCGATCTGTTGTCCATACAAACATTTGCATTAGACACCTGGATAAATCGACTCACGTCTGTCGTACTGGCGACAGTTTGATGGAGAAAATTAATTTAAATTCAGAACGAGTTTCTTGTTTTCGAAATTCCTGACTTTGGCAATGATTTCAACGGTTAGAGTGACGAATCTGCCCTCAAATGGAGTGGACGTTATCAGGCAATGACTGATTTAGTAATAAAAGAACTTTAATCTATACGTGGCAAGACATTTGAAATTCTTATCAACGTTTTTTATATCTTTTTGAGCCGTGATAGGCGAAATTGGCAGTGCAGACGCGATAAAAGCGCCTCTCATGCCCAAATGCGACTACCTTTCTATGCTTTGGCTCCCTCTTGTCGCTGCCGTTTACCTTTTCTTCTCTCGCAATTCCAAACTCTGAGCGGAGTGTTTGCCTCAGTCAGCGCTCAAACTTCGTCAAAGCAAGAAGCAACAACACGAAAAGTTTCTCAAAGCCTCGGTTTACTTAGTCAAAGGATAATTTTGATATATTTCTCACTTCTTTTCGTTTCGTGCCGATTATTGATGTAAGTTCAATCGCTCAATAAGTCGCTTTTATTTTATTATTTATTTCCATTGCGCCAAAGCTCGCCTTAGTTGACTTTTTGTGCTCGAATAGTGAGGAAGCGCGATAGCCAGGCGAACGAGTTTAACTTGATTTTTCGAAATTTACATTTCGCCGTGAACTCCGCCGACCTTTGAGATCGCAATTTTTTGTAAATCATTGAAAAGTTTTAAACTGCAAGTGACTGACTGAAGTTACTTCATTTGGTTAACGGACTAAAGTCGAACAATTAGTGGCGACAATGGTAAGGGAATGAACCGCAATTAACTAATCGAAGGCAATTGACATTCCATGCATCGATTAACCTCGTAAAGAGATAACTTCTTAGCTTAGTGGTTAATGCGAAGCATTAAAACACGAGTTGTCGTGATCGAATTTGACTAAACTTCGTGATCACTGCGGCGATTAATATTTCTTTCGCGTGCCGTTGACAATTTCTCGTGCATCAGAAGTGAAACTTGAAAGTTGTTTTTATCGGACTTCGAAAAGTGTCATGATGCCTAAAGAAAAGTGGATCATGCGAACACATATCGGTTGCGTCATTCAAAGAGAGACTTAAAATCTCCGTAGCCGTGCAAAGTGCAGAAAAAAACTTGGTTGTTAAGCAGTCGGTGGCCTTGTTTACGTAGATTTTTGATAGGTGAGGTCTTGGCGAAGGCTTTCAATAAATACTCAAGAACCTGTTTGGCGTTTTCAAGTAGATTTGAAGAGTTTGAAATGTTCAGGCTTGAGTTAGAAGTGTTCAGGCTTGAGTTAGAAGTGTTCAAGCTTGAGTCGGAAGCTTGAATTAGAAGGTTTTAAACATGGTGACACTGTCGGAAAAATCTAATTCAACGCAGCCTTATTGCATGACCTGCTAATGACTTGCTAATTAAAACGACAGTTTAAACCTATCTGTCCCCGACAAACTTAAAAATACACGCTACAATCAATCATTCTATGCGATTTGAAACATGCAGAGCAAATCTTCCATGCAGTAACAATTCAGACACCTGTTGAACGTTGCCACTTCAACATAGACTCGCTTCGAGGAAGTCTGCAGTGCTGATTTCTATTATAAAATTTCGTACAAATTACGCAAGTTTTACGCACTTCCAACACACAAAGTGTGTCTTATTTGTCTTAATTAGCCAACACGTAATTGAACCTATCCGAGAAAGTTTTTCTTTCGTCACTCGCCTGATAGCCTTTCATATTTCTCATGATTTCTTTTATTGTCGTTAATTCACAGATTTTCAATTCATCCCAATTTGTGTACCGAGCGGTGAGCAGCATTCAGAAGATGCCTTGCCCATTCTTAACACGCCTCAGTGCTAACTACGTTCGCAATTATGCGCCAGCCTTGTTGAAGACCTACGGCAACCAATGCCCCGTCGTGACGCGCGCCATTTCTCAGCTTGGTGGAGTCGGCGGGTCTTCAAGCGGTTCATCATCATCGACCCAGTCCCCGAACGACTCACCCATCAAAAAGCAACTCGAGGCGAAGAGAAACATCAGCTCTCTCCAGCAGCCTAAGAACGTCGTTGGTGATAAGAAATGCCCCTTCTTGACCAACACCGGAGCTCAAGTGAAGGAAGTCAATGAAACTATGCAAGACATTCCACTGAATCGTTCGGAAGTTCCATTCGCCTACGAAGACTTCTTCCACGAGCAGATTATGAAGAAGAAAAAGGACCACTCTTACCGCGTCTTTAAGAAGGTCAACCGTCTGGCCGGCGAAGGTCAGTTCCCAACTGCCAAGGAGTACTCTTGGGGTGAACGTCCAATCACCGTCTGGTGCTCTAACGACTATTTGGGCATGAGTTCCCACCCGGAGGTGAAGAAGGCTGTGTCAGATGCCTTGGAGAAGCACGGCGCGGGCGCTGGTGGTACTCGCAACATCTCCGGCAACTCAATGTTCCATGAGAATCTCGAGAAGCGCATGGCGGAGTTGCACGAAAAGGAATCAGCTTTGCTGTTCTCATCGTGCTACGTCGCTAATGACTCGACGCTGTTTACTCTGGCTCGTGCACTTCCGTCGTGCCACATCTTCTCGGACGCCGGAAACCACGCTTCGATGATCCAGGGAATTAAAAACAGCCTTGTGCCCAAGCATATCTTCCGTCATAACGACCCGGCTCATTTACGTGAGCTTTTGGAGAATGTTCCCAAGTCGGTGCCAAAGATCGTCGCTTTCGAAACTGTTCACTCGATGACTGGCGCTGTCTGCCCATTAGAAGAACTTTGCGACATTGCTCATGAATTCGGTGCTTTGACTTTCGTCGATGAAGTTCACGCCGTTGGCTTGTATGGCGATCACGGAGCTGGAATCGGTGAACGCGATCATCAGTTGCACAACATGGACATCATCTCGGGCACTCTTGGAAAAGCTTTCGGAAACGTCGGCGGGTACATTGCCTCGACTTCCAAGTTGATTGACATGGTTCGTTCATACGCCGCCGGGTTTATTTTCACGACATCGCTGCCACCAACCGTTCTCGCTGGAGCCATGAAGGCTGTCGAAATTCTGGCCTCCGAAGAAGGACGTGCCTTGCGCACCCGTCACCAGGAAAATGTTCGTTACTTGCGCAACAAGTTGAAGTCCGAAGGCTTCCCCGTCGACCACACTCCGTCTCACATCATTCCGGTAAAGCTTGGCAACCCCCTGCACTGCACTCAGATCTCTGACATGATGATCCAAGAATTCGGACACTACGTTCAAGCTATCAACTACCCAACTGTCCCGAGAGGCGAAGAGAAATTGCGTTTGGCGCCGACTCCGTACCACACCCCGGAAATGATTGACCAACTCGTCGCTGACATGAAAGTTATCTGGCAGAAGATTGGATTACCCTTGAAGGGCAATGCGTGCCCAGAGGTAAGAAAATCCAAGTTTGCAATCTGGTTGAAGCTAAAACTTTATTTTGATTCACAGGAATGTGCATTTTGCAAGAAACCGTTGCTTTTCGACCATTTCGAGACTCGCACCCGCGGTGTCGGCTCCAACTGTGGACCGGAACTCAACTGCCAGCTTCCAAATTGCCCGCAAATCCTTGCCGTCAACTAAACACCACTCGCCGTCGAAGGACAGTTAGCTCCACATCGAAACGCGTTATTATGTTCGTAATCTAAATGGCATCTTTGGGATCGCGTCTAGTTAATCATCTTCATGTGATGGTCTCCATTTCCCACTTCTTCTCTGTTTTTGTTGTTGTATTAAAGAAAAAAATTGAAAGTCTACAGGAAAGCTCGCTTGAAAGCTTTGAAACCCGATTACTTTTGAAGAAAATTCGCCTGTTATGGGTGTTGTGCTTTGAAAGTGGTCACTTGGCAAGCTGATTTTGATTTAATAAAGATTTTGAAAACACCAAGAAAGTTCTGTGTTTTAAAATGTGGAGTTGGGGTATAAAGTTGAGTTGTCAAGTGAAGTCGCATTTGCAGATGACGAAGATGTTTCAGGGGTTGAATCGAACTGGATCAAGATGACGATGTAAGTCGCAGTCGCTCCAAGGATCTGGAAGGGATTTTTTGAATCTCAGAAATTTTTCATCAAAAATCGTTCGATTTAAACATAACTAAACATTGAATCATGTCTTAACATCATTTCCATTCTAAAACTCACCGTGAATAGCAAAGTAAAGTCAAACGTGAACAGACCACATGAAACGATTGGCGCACGATGACGCATTTGCTGCGAGAAAAGCCTGAACTGAAAATTGATTTAGAAAAACATCAGTTCATTCAAATTAATGTAAAGTTGATAACGCACGTGATCGATAATTGAATCGTCGTTTGAATAATTAATAGCCTTGTGACACAGAACCGCCGAGAATTTTCCACTGCGAGTCAGCATACTTGATAGCGTGATAATCGCGAAGCAGTAGAAGTAAAAGTAAAGATTCCAGGACGATTGCACGATGGCTTCAATGATGTGAGTGTAGTTTTGACGCACAAAGATTCGATAAAGCGAGAAAATGCTGAAAATGTTGAACAAGAAAGCCGATGCAAAGCTGAACATGATCTGGAACAGAGATTTAAAGCATAAAGTCTGCGGTTTAAGGTAGAAAATCTCACTTCAAAGCTATAACAATGGTTCAAGTCGACCACACAGTCGTTCAATGAGTCGTGAAGATCCGCCAGCTTGATGATCAACCTCTGTGGACTCAACGAGTTCTTCGGGAAAACTTTCTGCACGTCTTCTTCTTCAGTCTTGAAGTTGTACTTGATGCATTCGTTGATGGTGTCAAAGCGACGATAGGCAGCGTAGAGAATTAAACAGAATCCCATCGAGAAAAGTGTCATGTAAGTGTTGGACACACTGTAACTGATGATAAAGGGCTGAAGCATCTGCCCATCGATGACTCTCAAAAGCAGAAGCAACGATGCAATCATCATGAACGTGAATAGAGAAATCAAACCCAGGTTAGCGATGATCAGCCGCTTCCTAGTGTTCTTGTTGGGGTCGAAGCCAAGTTTCAACATCTGCGTGGGTTAAAATTGATTAAACATTTTCACGAAGCAACCTTCACCTTACTTCTTTATCAATTTCATGATAAGTTCTCAAGATTCTCCAAATCCTTTTGCGATACGTTCCGTAAAGAAAAGTTCCAAGCAGCAAGTTGAATCCGTTGAAAATTTCAATCCCATGAGCGCCTTTGTCAATCAAGAACGAGCTCGTTCGACTCAGCGATAGATCTTGATTGATGTTCAAGTTCATGGCATAAATTTGCAGTCCCAAAATGAACACCACGTGAACAATGTTCAAGACGCTTGTAATGATCTTGCCGTCTTTCATGTCACCGACGATCGAGAAAGGCGCTAGGCCGAAGAATCTTAAGATGATGTACATCGGCCTAACAATATCCCAAACCGTAAAATTCTTCTCCGCAGAATTCATGATTGAACTTTGAAGGTAGACCGGTGAATGGACAAGCTTTTGACAGCAGAACATCAAAGCCGCTCGAATTAATTTAATGTCAAAACTTATCTTTATTCATTTTTTTTTTCAATTAATTAAGGTTTCTCACAATAGAAACGTTAAGTGCTCACTTGTGTTTGTTAAAAATTAGTTTTCTGATCCCCAAATAGTGGTTGTAGTAATTATAATTAACTTGTCGGGGTCTACAACGGTCAACCGTTGCACAAATAAGTTTTGTGAATATTCCTCGATTCACATAAAAACTTTTAAATTGCCAACAAAATCTAAATAATTGATTTTATGAACCCTTTTCAGAAGTGCCAGGTGGTAAACTTGGTGATCGATGCTTCATCCTTGACAATATGCCGTTATCCACGATCACCACGCAAACTAGTACAGAACAAAACTCATTTTGCTAATCCCGATAATCACATTTTTTTTCTCCTTCGTTTTTGGAATCGAATCCTTAACAGCTTTTTAAATCATGTTCGTCTCGATCGGCTCCACCGGCCGCTTCACGAAGGACTGCGTGATGTTCAGGAAGTACGGGCTTTCCCACTGCAGCTGCAGACACTGCGACAATGGTCTCTTCTTACTCGAATCGGTTTGGTCAAGGACCTTGGAGTAAGCGTGGAGATTGTTGCCAGGCATTCTTTGTGGTTTTTCGTGTTCTGTTGAATAGAAAATTTATTTAGTTAAACAGTTAACTTGACATTTAAAGTAGAAAGTGACACAAATCAAACTTGAAGTGTCATGAACTCACCAATAAATTCAATAAAAGGCGATCGGTTCAAACTTTTCAGAAGACCGCTGATATGATTGGTCATCGTGTACTCCAGCAGCGCGTCGATAAGCCAGAAACAAGCTTTCTCCATGTGTGTCGAGTCAAGGCAATTGCTGTCACCGTACACAACGATTCTTCCACCTTTCTTGGTGCCGGCCTGCGTTTGAGTCATTCCAAGAATGATTTCCTTGTGTTTCACTCGAACGCTTTTCAGGTCGACGTCTGGCAAGTCTCTTTGGTTGCCGTTTGGTGGATGTTTTAGAATTTCAGCGCCTTGATCGACTAAATCACGCTCGATCAGCACAGTTTGATTGGTTTTCGGGAATTTCACAATGCTGGATCCACTGTTGTAGTACATGTCGTGGTGATCACCAAAGTGGAAATATCCTTCAAGCACTTTGTCACTGAGGCCGATCCCGAAGTGCGCAAGCAACTCGTTGAGTGCTGGGATGTTAGTGCCGCCGGTGTCCGGCACCCACCACTGTCTCGTGTTCTGATCGTAGAATTTCATGTGCTTCATCACAGTCGTGTTGTACCAATCGGCGAAGATGATCACGCTCAAGTTCTTCTCCAAAATGTCGTCGCGGAACTTCCCGATCTCTTCGTCGAAATATTCTTCTTCGGGATCGACGATCAGCAGCGTGCCGTAGTTCGACGCATTGAAACAGGTGAACGGTTCACCAAGAACTTCGATGTAGTAGCCTGATGACCGAAGGTGAGTGTACATGTCTTTGAAGTTGGTGTGAATGTGGTCAGCCCGCCAGTCAAGCGGATCTGCTTTGACTTTGAGCGAATCTCGCGGCAGATAACCAGGCGGATATCTCAGGTTGTGGTACTGATCCCAAAGAACTCTCTTTTGACGCGGCGGTTTCGGGATGATTTTGCAACGGATCGAAAAGCTGACCGTTGAATTGACTTTCTCAGCGGGATCTGTTGGCGACGGACTTTCAACTGTCACGGAGATGTGACCCAAGGCTTGTCCTTCGAAGTTCTGCCCATACTCGTTGACTGTGATGTGCAGACCGAGCCATCCACTCCAAGGCCACAAAACGTCAGAATAGGAGATTGACACGTTCAACAAGTTTCCGTTCTCGTTCTGGTACGGATACCACTGCACTTCGGCTACACGTCCAGTCACGGCGATACCGTTCAAAATCGTGATGTTCACGATAATCGGCTGCATCGTGTAGTAAATCGATTGCGTGTTGTACGGGAACATGTAGTCGTCGGTCATGTCGAGATGTGTAGGACTCAGCGACACTTTCGGTTGATACTCCGATAACATTTTAATCGATTTCAGTATGTTCAATTTGCCATGCCCTTGTTCGAACATGTTATTGTCATTAAGTCGTGTCGCACCTTCAATCAGTGCTTGTTTCATCGACGACGGGTTGATGAAGTCCATTTTCTTAAGAACGCCAGATATTATCAGCGTGACAGCACCAGCCACGACGGGACTGGCGACGGAGGTGCCCGAAAGTGACCGACAACCACCTTTGAGGTTGGATCCTTTGACTTGAGCTCCGTAGGTGACAACGTCGGGTTTCAGTCTTCCGTAGCCAAGCGGAAGTTCCCATGTCGTCATTCCTCTGGAGCTGAACTTGGCGATCTTTTCTTCGAAATTCATGCCACCGACGCCAATGACATCCATCTGATCACCAGGGTTGTTAAGAGTTCCGTACAATGGACCGTCGTTGCCGATTGCCGACACCATAATCACTTTGTTGGCTGACAATTCAAGCACTTTGTCAACGAATGGATGGTCAAGAAAGTCGGGGCCACCGATGGAAAGGTTGATGACGTTGATTTTCTTGAGAATTGCGTAGTTGAAGGCATCAAGGAACCATGAAGTGTACGAAACTTGGTTGTTCGTGAAGACTCTGTAAATGTGGAGGTCGGCATCGGGTGCGAATCCCAGACACTCTTTGGACGACGCGATGACACCTGACACGAAGGTTCCATGAGAAATTCCGTCGGTCAAAGACTTCTCATTAGTCCAATTGGTCCGTTCCTTAATTTTTTTGAAATGCGGATGCGTTTTACTCAAGCCGGTGTCAAAAATGGCAACCTTGACGCCTTTGCCAGTAATTCCGATGCTCCACAGCGCGTCGGCCTTCAAGATGCTGGTGATCTGCCTTGGAATAGCTCTCAAGAGCCTTCGATTCGAATGGCTGTTTGAGTTCGCATTTACAGCTGGTGACTGCTGACTCGTGTCAGTCAACGACGACAGCCCACGTCGAAAACTCTGAAACTCGGGCTCACAGTCATTGCTTTTTAGGTCGAGTTTAAGATGTTTGCTTATGTAGTTTATGATGTCATCTTCGTTCTCTTGTTTTATCTCGCTTTCTTCGTCTTTTTGGTTGTCGTCCGAGTCGAGATACTTGAGAGTTCGATGAACGATGCGCTGAGGCGTGATGCTTTTGACTAAAGGGTGACTCGTCAGCGGTTCCAGGTCGTGCAGTGGGTTCTCGTCGTAGATGTGGATGACATCGAAGTCACTTGGGTAATCGCTGGCCGGGTTGGACCTGTCAACAATCGTCCAGTTTTTTATCTATAATTTGAAAGTTTACAATACGTGTTGATAAAAACGAGTTGATTAAGTTTACCTCGGTGTTGTCAAGCGCAGCTCGCAGGAACTTAGCCCGCGAGTCTTTTTGATAATAGTTCTTAAACTGCACAATGTACTCGTGATGAACGACGTTGGACGAGAACTCGACGAAGACTTGCTGATTCGTGGTGTTGGTGCAGCATTTGGGGTCGCTTTCGTTGTCTGGCGTATCACAATTGAATGAATTAAATATTACGACTAAAATTAAAATCGAAAACTTCAGGGTTTTCATTATTTTGCGCGCATCCTTCGGTTCATCGGGCACTAAAATCGCCTTGTTGTGGATGGTTCGGCAGCACTCAGCGTTCTAAATGCAGTGTTTTCATGGAATACCGCGAGTTTCTAATAAAATTCAGAAATGAACCGAGAAAGGAATGAAAACCGTGCAGGACTGATGAAGTCGGCTTAACCGCGCAGTTTCTTCCCCGATTTTTGTTTTGGACTTGAAAAATTGTGCAAATTTCTCCGGTCGCCCTTGTTACTGCCTCCAACCAGCTCAATTTACACTCAAAGACTCAATCAATCCAACAGCGATGCCGGTGAGTTCAAGTCACCGATCTACAAGCCCGTCTTCTCAGATATTTTACACACAACTGGGCGGGTCGACGTGATTCATTCAATTTTATCTCTTGCCGAGCTCCAAATTAACTTCTTCTTCGTTGCAGGCTTATCACTCGCAAATCAAGGATCACCAGCAGTCAATCGCCAACATGGCGCTGCTACCGTTGCGAACACAATGTCGCGGACCAGCTCCGGCCAACGCAAATCTCGAGCAAGACATCATCGACGAAGCGATTTACTACTTCAAGGCAAACATTTTCTTCAGGACCTATGAGGTCAAGTCGGAAGTCGACCGTGTTCTCATCTACATTACTCTTTACATTCCGGAGTGTCTGAAGAAGCTCCAGCGGTGTGCCAACAAGAACCAAGGCATGCAGGAGATGTACACGCTGGCGATCAGCAAGTTCGACATCCCCGGCGAGTCTGGTTTCCCGCTAAACTCAGTTTATGCAAGGCCACAGACAGCGAACGAGGGTGGTAGGTTCACCTTACACAGCTGCTGTACGACATTTATTGATCAGAAACTTTCTTTCTAGACTTGATGCGCCAGTATTTGCAGCAGTTGCGTCAAGAAACCGGCAACCGAATTTGCGAAAAAGTCTTCAACACCGAAGACGGCAAGCCCAGCAAGTGGTGGATCTGCTTTGCCAAGAAGAAGTTCATGGAGAAAAGCCTGCAAGCTTTCTAAGCCACTCCAAAGTATTCATTTTCGCATTTTTTAATTCAGTGATTAACAAAATAAAAATATTCAGCTTTCAATAATAAAACTTCGCTTTTATTATCTAGTGCGTGAACTTTGCAGATTTTAAACAACAATGTAGTCGTACAACATCTTTCTTGCCATTTTCTTGTTGCCCGACTGTTTGTAGATCACGTGAAGGTTGAAAGCGATTTCCATTTTGAGGTCTAGCAGTTCATGGTGTTCTTCAATCAACGGATTGGTCACTTTGAGCGCTTTTTCGTAGTAAGACTTGGCGATCGACAGCATTCCGATTTGATGGTAGAGTCGGCCGGTGTTGTAGAGAATCTCAGCCATGGCTTCTGGCTCACGAGTGCGCTGGTACTTCTCCATGTAGTTCATCGCTTGCACGAGAAGATTTTGCTTCTT
Source organism: Belgica antarctica (assembly GCA_000775305.1). Lineage (NCBI taxonomy): Eukaryota > Metazoa > Arthropoda > Insecta > Diptera > Chironomidae > Belgica > Belgica antarctica. Next base: position 91,687 of record JPYR01000013.1, read on the forward strand.
GTTCGTGAACTTTTGATTGGCTATTTGTGCGTAAAGAATGGAGAGAAGCATCGCGACGAGCGGTGGCTGGAACCGTCGGTAGATCTCGTCGTAGTGGAACAGTGCGTGCTTGTAGCTGTTAGAAAGCAGACAGTAGTTGGCAATCATCATGTACACGAGCGGTGGAACATTGGTTTGCGTCGATCGATCGAACAGTCGCATGATGAACCGGTGATAGCGACAGTCTTGCGTCACATAAGTGACGAGATTAAAGAGATTCCAGAAACGCGTCTTGTCCTTGTCGGTGTTTAAGAACTCACGAATTTTATTGTACCCATAAGTTTCTTCCTTGTTGAACAGACAGGCGATGGTTCCGATGAAGTCGATTTCTCGGATGTGACTTTGAAGACGTCGACTGGACATGGCAGCGAATGAGATACGTTGAAGCTGAACGTACTTTCTGTTCTTCCATGCCGTCATCACTAGATCCATGAACAAGTTCCAGTCATCGGCGACCGTCGGATCGTTGTCGCCTTTGCTGAACTGCGGTGCGTCGGTGTCTTCGATGTCTTGATTGCGATTTCTTCGCATGTTTTTCAACTCGTTCAGGCGGTCGTTAATTTTTGTGAAGTTGCTGACGATTTGCACTTCATGGCGAGACCGGAGCTCGACGCAGTGTCGCAACATCATTTTGTAGCCGTCTCGCAGGTACTCGTCGACCATGTTGAGTTCTTTGAGCAGCAGGCATTTTTCCTTCAACAGCTCGGTTTCCATAATCTCGACTTTGTGATCTTGCGTCAGTGCCTCCAGCGCTTCAGGCAATCTGTTTTCTTTCTTCAGCAAGGCTGCAAGTGTCAACCTCGCATCCAAGTGCTGACTCATCTTTACGACTTGCTTGTAAGAATCAATCGCTTCTGGAAATCTTTTCTCGCTTCTAAGGCAGTCGGCGTGACGCAACCAAACTGCTGCTAACGAGTACGCCTTGCTTTTCACTAGTGGGTCAAGCAGTCTAAGAGCATCGCCGTATCTTTCCTGAATCATCAGAGCTTCCGCAATATCCAAAAAGCAGTCTCCGCCAGATTCAACGTCAATGAATTGAAGAATGTTGTCGATGAGGATCTGATTGAGGTTGTAAGCCTTCAACCAGATCAAGCAGATACACATCTTTGTTCGCAAGTCCATCAGCATTCCTTCGGGAATTTCAATCTCCGAGAAATCGTACGAGTCCTTTGCCTTTTGCTTGATCTTGATGCTGAGACCGGTGTTGTAGATAAGAACGTTCAAGCACTTCCGGTACTGCTTGTTCTTCAAAAGCAGCTCGATCAAGGAGTGCACGTCTTGTGTGGTGAAGTGTTCTGGAACTTTGCTGTAAGCTTTCAGCATAGCGTCGAGTGATTTTGTCATCAAACCTTCTTGATGATACTTCTGGGCGACGTATTTGGCTTGATTTATGAGAAGTTCGTGTTGATCCTTGGGAATGAAGCCGAGCATGCAGTAAGTGCAATGCAGAACGTGTTTTTCTTCTCCAAGCTCTTTCAGGATCTCCAAACGTTTCATTCGAATTGACAGGTCTTTAGGATCACATCGAGTGGCTTTTGCGTAACACAACGAGGCTTGTCGCAGGTTGCCTTTTTCTAAGAACACTTCTGCAACTTGTGTCCATTGGAAGACGGTTGAGTTGACGTGGGCTGCGATCAGCAGCAACTCATTGTATTTTTCTTCGTCTTTGTTCTCGTAGATCTGAGACATCGTCAGATACGGTTCTGTGGCCATTGGTTCTTGGCGAATGATTTCCAGACACAACTTTTCAGCCATCGCGACATCACCGCGAGCAAAACAAAGGTTCGCTTGACCCATCAAGCCTTGCAACGCTGGCGGCAACGACCTTTTTATCTTTTTAGCGTAATGTGTCTCGGCCTTTGCTGCTGAGCGCTTTCCTTGCTTTTTGATTTTTTCCATCGGCGAGTCGTTTGAATCTTCAGAGTCGTCTGAGGCATCATCCAAGTCATCTAGAGCGTCGTCCATCGTCCCCATTTTCTTGACATACTCGTTGTAGGTGATTTCACTGCTCATCAACTTCTTCAGCAGCAAAGATTGCTGCTTCCCAGACGCCGCACTTGGTTTCTTCTTCTTTTTAGCAGGCTTGGCTGCACTTGTCGATGGCTTGGGCAACTCATCATCGTCTGTAAATTCTGCTTCCGAGTCGGCATCAGAAAAAATTTCTTCGTCGGTCAAATCTTCCTTCAACTTGATGCTGTCGATCGGAATTTCTTCAGCTTCAACAAACTCCTTAAGATATTCTTCGGGAACATCGTTGCTGTCGACTTCCTCGATGATGAATGACGATACATTACTCATTTCTGGGAATTCTGAAATAAATTTGGTAAGTTTCGCAAGTTTTGATCAAAAGTTCATGTAATTCACCAATATTTTGGTTGAATGCAACGCGGACAGGTAGCCAAGAGGGCTATCAAAACTTTTCAGCTATCTTCCAGCTGCTTTTACGTTCCTACAAATATTTTTAAAGAAAACTCGTTTTTGCGGCTTCTTTTTGTAAACAAATCGTTCGGATTGCACAGTCCGTGTTTCAAATTCTTTTGTTTATATCGCTCTGCAACTATAATTTGAACCAAATTGTGAAGGAATGGAATTGCCATTTGAGCTAGCTGGCAGCTCGATAGATGGACTGAAGCTGCTTAACCAGAGAATCAACGAAGAAATCACAAAGAAGCTGATCGTCAATGCGGTGAAGCAGTTGTTGGTCAAAGGACCTGGTAAATATCCGCCCCAGTCGATTATTTCTGATTTGAAGAGCTTCCATGAATCATTTGGCAGTCAATCAAACTTCAAAAACTCCACAAAGTAATACTTCACTATTTTTAGCACTCCCCGCACGAGCCGAGATCTACGATTCTGATGTCGCAGTTGAAGCTAAACAAGCTGACTTTGCAGTTTGCAGCGTTTTACTACTCGCTGCGCAACATTCAACGGATGTGACTGAGCTGAGACAGCTGCTAGATCATCATAAAATCAACAACCAGACAGTCGAGCAGCTAATGGAGGCCTATGAAAAGTTCAAAGACGACCTTTCAGCGAAACTCGCCAAGCACGGAAATTCACACGACATTCCAGAACTCACCAACTTGTCAGTAGAGGTACAACAGGAATTGTCAACCAATGAACTCGTTTACAAAGTCAATCTCCAGTCGTTCGACCACGTCGAAGGCAAGAGTCGAGTCATCCAGGAGATTTTCTGCAACCAGGAAGAATTGCAGTCGCTGATCAATAAATTTAAGGATGTCGAGCGACATTGCGAAAAGCTCAGCAAATAAATTTTTAAATAATCTTTAATCTGACTTGAATCTGACGTAAACATGTCTCGTTATTTACACCACGTGTAGCTAAATTCATAAATCATTTCTCTAACTGGTCTGCTTCTAAGGACTCTTCAACGTTTCTACTCGAGGATAAGATCCTTGATGAGTTCCAAGTTGGCTGGAATATTTGAAAAGATCGATCCTGAAAACTTGCTCGACTTGTCTTCACTCAACAGGAGGCAGTTCTCATCAGCGCCGTCTGCCTTGATCTCTTCAAACTTCATGCAAAGTCCCCGGAATCGCACGTCGTTCAATTTGTAAAGAGATTTTTGGTGGTACGAATGGAAAGGTCGGCCGCTCATCGGGTTCAGGAAGTCGCTCCAGTAGCCGTGGAGGCGAAGTCTTGAACAAATCTCACGAGCGGACATGACGAAGTCGATAGCAGCCTTCTCATGATTAGCTGGTGCAACTGAAGCCTGCGATAGCGTAATAAGAGTCATTTTTTCGTTCTCGGTGATCACTTCCGGTGCTGGAAACAGTTCATGAAGATTTTTTCTAAGCAACATCGGGCATCTCTGGGTTGTGATGTGCAGCTTCTTCTTGTCCTTGCTGTCGAAATCCACGAGTTGCTCGAGCTTGATTCCGTCCGAGCCAATCGTGGACTTGCTGTTCAGCCAGGCTGGTCCGATGCTTCCAGACGCGAGAAAAAATCGGTTGTTGCGCGGCCCGAACAGCTCCCAGTTTAAGCCATTCTCGTGTGGCGCCGTGTCATTACTCGTATCTAAAAGTAATTTTCAAAAGTCAATGTCAATGTTTAACAAAATACGCAAATTAGATGACGAAAGTTTTTCCAACTCACTTTTAATCTTCGAATGCACGACTTTGTACGGTGACTTGGAGTTGCTTGAATTTCTCGAGTAACTGGCCACCAACAGAACTTGTCGACTTCTTATGAACAGCCCCCGATTACGCACTGGATTAATTTTCAATAAAATCATCGCATCCAAAATTTCAAAACAAAAACTTCTTCCACCAGGTTTGTGCGCATGAAACTAGCACAACAGTTGGGAGATCGAAGGGGCTGATAACCGCATTATGTAAAATTTTATTCGCATGGTTTGGTAACTGAATGAATGATGAATTTCTTCTGGTAGGGTAATAGATTACCTACTTCTTCTAGACTTTTGATTCAAATCAAACTTAGTTGATGTGCTAGTTTTGACCGCATCACTTCCATCCACTCAGTTGGACACCCTCGAAAGACTTTTCTTGTCAAATAAATTTTCGCGATGTCTTCTTTGGCTCACACGCGCCGAGTGCAAAGCTTGTACAAGCGATCGTTGAGACTGTTGGAGTCCTGGTACGACCGAAGGTGTGTAGAAGTGGCGATAAACAATTTTTAAAACACAAAATTATGTAAGAAACTAATCACAACAAATCGTCGCTTGCCTTGCATTTTAGACCGAGATATCGTTATGAAGCCGTTCTGATGCGTGCCCGCTTCGAGGAGAACCGCAACATGCGAGATTTCCGTGAAATCGAGACCAAGCTCGCTGAAGGTGAAGAAGATTTGTTCCTCAAGCAGCACCCTCAGCCAAGAAAGTTCGCCGACTCACCCAGCGGCGTTGCATTCGAGCGCGAGGTGATTCCACCAGACTGGATCCTCGACTACTGGCATCCACTCGAGAAGGCTCATTATCCAGAATTCTTCGCCAGACGTGAGCAAAGAAAAGAAGAATATTTGAAGAGGTGGGACTTGAAGCATGGTCAGGGCACTGGAGAGGCTCACCACTAGATTGCGTGGACGCTGCAAAAACTTGTTTAGTTCGATAAAACAAAAATTTAATAAATGGTAAAAAAAAAGATTTATTGATCAGCCTATTTAACAGTGGCGAAGAAGTACAAGAGATTTTTAGAGAACTGGATGATCTCAGAAGCTCCCATCTTGCTTGTTCCATAGACACGGTCAACGAATGTGATTGGAACTGAAAGGAAATTGAAGGTTTAAAGTCAGAAGAGTTTAGTGTCGTGCTAGTTACTTTCTCCGATGGTGTAGTCCAGAGACCTGGCACGAATGATCATCTCCATTTGGAAAACATAGCCTTTTGACTCGCAAACTGAGATTAACTTTGTCAGAACTTCTTTTTTGTACAATCTGAAGGATCCAGTCACTAGAAAATTGAAAGATTTCTTATTAGCATTGCGGTTTGATCTGTGACAATGGCAAACTTACAATCGGACGCTCTTGGTCGAAGAAGAAATTGTGAAAGGAAGTTTGCTCTGTGAAAATAGTTTCGTTAAATCGGATGAAAGTTGCGTAAGTTAAATGACTTTACCCTCTAGAAATCAGCTTCCTCTTGAAGTTCCAGCCATACACACCAGATCCTTCACCCTTGTATCTCGTGCCAGAGACGATGTCCAAGTCTTGTTCTTGCTGAAGTTTGATGAATTGTGGAATGAACTTGGGATGATGACTGGAAAGTAACACTTGTTAGCTGTTTCATTGTATTTTCACTAAAATCTGTATCAAGCTACCTTAAGTCTGCATCCATGATGATGATAAAGTTGCCAGTTGCGAAGTTCATCCCTTAGAATTTAAGATTCCTGTAAAAACTGTCATCATTGTATAGCAATCAACACTCACCATGGATATAAGCAGATCCCAGTCCCAACTTTGAAGCTCGAGGCTTGAGAATGATTTTATCTTCTCCGTAAATCTTGATCAGCTGCTTGGCGACATCTTGAGTGCCGTCGGGACTTCCATCGTCGATAATGATGATCTCGTAGTTTATTTTGCTGTGAAAATCGCTAAAATTGTTTGTATTCGTGGCTCGATTCGAGTTTCACTGTGTATACCTCTCGGCGAGATGTTCGACCAGCAGCCAGATGATGATTGGTAGGTTCTCCTTCTCGTTGTAGGTCGGCAGCAGAATGGTATACTTGTTCTCCGGCATTCTGCTTGATTTTTCTTCGACGATCTTGTTCAAAACAACTATCGAGGGGAAGGATTGCGTTGAAGTTGCTTCAAAGGGTGTTCAATCACATTGCAATCGAACTTTTTGTTTTGATGCATCGTTTTCGTTTCAAAAGCGGCTTAAAATGTGTGCTGCATACTTGACTGTGTCGGGGTCAGCGACTGGAAATCCTCGCAACAAGACTGCGCTAAAGCAGGGATTCTCGCTGGTCGGCTGGATTCGGTGAGTCAAAGTTCGTCAGTCGCCCGCTTCAGCTTGGAAAATTTCGATTTTTTTCTAGATTAGGAAATTCGGGAGAAGATTTGACTGGTCTGAAGGGGAAAATCAAACAGGTGTCATTGCAGGAGCTCAAATTGCATGACAAACCCGACGACTGTTGGATGGCAATACGCGGGAAAGTGTACAATGTAAATATTTGCCAATGAGACGAAAAACATGTTTTCAAGTGTCGTTTTCTCAGGTAACTAGGTACCTGGATTATCATCC
>JPYR01000013.1:161799-172537 GCA_000775305.1 Belgica antarctica
GGACTAACCGATCACTGTAATTCAAATTGGAAAATCAAATAAATTAACAAGAAATTTTCATGTGTTTCACGAGTTTATAAGTAGCCTAACTGAAAATAATTTCATAAAGCACGAGTCAAAACATGGAACTAAGTCGATTTGACATTTGTTCGCGGTTTTTTTATTAAAAATTTCCAATAACTTATTCAGAATTTGTTCACTCAGTTATGTGCAGAACGAAAATTACTCAAACAAACTTCCATCGGAAAATTCCAACGTTGGATTTCGAACTTTATTCAGTCTGTTGAAACTTCCACCCTAGCCCACATGGCAGTAATTGTTTTTCAAGATACATTTTAGATTTATCGTTTTTTGTTTTCTTCTTATACTGATGGATTTAGATTGCTTCAGTGAATTCGATATGTTTCAACAAATGAGACAGAATTCTGACAGATGGCAAATAATTTTTTTCGTGTTCTTTTCTTCTCGAACTCTCCATGCTGTGTTACCAAACAAAAAGAAAACTTTTCCAATGAAAAACGTGACATAATTCGATCACTTTAAGTGTCTATTTATGGTTTTGGGCACGAATAATTTGATATCTTGTGGCCGTAAAAATGAGAAACTATTGATAATGAATAATTCTGTTATGCCTTCAGTTGTGATTTTTTTATAAGAATACCTTTCAAACTACTAAAGCATTCAACTTAACTGAAGGTTTTAATTCTTTCTACTTTTCCTCGATGCAAATTTAGTTATAAAATTAAATACTTGCTGTGATTCACTGTTCAAGTAACTCAAATGGACTATGATTTGAAGTTCAAAAGCAATTTTATAGAACAGAAAACGGAAAAGACTTGAAAGTTAATTGTGAGAAGCCAACAGTTGACAACATTTTACTAAAACAATTTTCTACGTAGGTTTATCAGATTTATATTAAAACTTTACAACTGGGTTCTGATATAATTTTACTGAACGAGTCTCGTGATTTCCACAGCATTGTCACAATTTTCGAAAGATTGCTGTATGCGATCAAAAAGAAATTCTGGGTTTGATTTGTTTTTGATTGCAATTTATGAAGAATATAACTTTGACACATGAATTACATCTAAATACGTTCTCGTTTCAAAAGCTGTAATTATAACACTATTGTTTTTGAAATTTTAACACGCTTTATCAGGACTGCCCTGTAATATAAATTTTTAAATTCATCCTTTGAAAAAACCGCGAATGCGCTTAGTGCTGATGTGGGTAAACCTCCAAAGCTTCAAAATATGTTCTCTTAACATCATTAAAGACAAGTGAATAAAGTCTTTAAATAAGTATATTATGTATTCAAAAAAAGTTGTAAATAGAAAATGTTGTGACAGTGTTTGTCTTGATTTTCATCACTTTAACTCTGTCATTTTTTTTCCAACGATTATCGTTTGGCCAATTCATATATTAATCGTTTTTCTGCCAACCAATTAAACCTTGAACTTCAACTGGCTGTTGAACTATTTATTCCAGACTGTTGGAGAACTTGCAGTCACGACATTTTTTCTCGCTTACTTGATTGAAACGTATTTTTATTTTCCATCAAAAGCTTCATCATAAAATCGTACTTCAATTCGTTGTGCTTGTGGTTGTGCTAAAGTATAAATTTAGTTATTTTGATAACATGTTCAAAATTATGTGTCAATAAATTATTTTGTGGTATTGATCAACGCAATTGTGTTCGTAACTTCTATGATCTGAAAATAAATTTTCGACAATCAATTAGACTTCAACTAATTGAGTTTTTTTTACACTTAGCAAAGATTTTAAGTCGACTGCTTAAAGACTGCATCAAAGCCTTTGTTGTTCTGCGTCATCATCAGCACAATTTTGAGATCCTTCTGCTGACTTGGGACCATCTTTTCCCAGCTAATGCTGTAAATGATCTGAGAAAACATTTCAAATTTGTTAAACACTCTTGAGCCCATCGAGCATGTAGCTGCGACTTGGTTAAAGAAAAACAAGACAAGCGTGAGGAAATAAACTTATTCTGATGGGCTTGCAATGAAGGAGTAAATTGACATGCACAGAATTGAAGACAATAAAGAGAAATCAGATAAAAAACTTATTCTGAAAATGCGTCGTGCTTCATTCTGCCATTCGATTAAAACAAGAGTTGACGAGAATCTTCAAATTAATCCGGGTTTCAACAGCATTGACTTGTTTTTGCAGGAGGTTCTCCTGAATTTTGTGCACGTGTACAATGGCAGCATCGATAAGCAAGTGAGTGTGATTCATGCAAATTAAAGACATGCACACATAGCACAAGAAAAACATCACCGCGCATAAATTCTCATAGAACTGATAAACGTAGTTTAAAGCCCAGTTAACAGATATACCATGGAAAGCAAAATTAAGATGACCAATTTGAAAGGCAGAAGATAAATGTTCGGAAAAAGATGACGTAGCCTGTCGTCAAAAATGTTGCACCCAAAGCTGCAAGTGCACAGAAGCCCACTGCTAAGAAAACTCAGTTTTACAGTAGTCCAATGTCATTGCTGCTAAGTTATCGACTTGAATCGAGTAATTCCTGGAATTCCATATTTTTCAGTTTCTAAACACAAACATGGTCATCACGTAAATAAGTTCTCTAGATATTATCACTGCAAATTGAATTTAGTTTGATATTTGGACGAGACACAATGCATTTGGTTACAAATAATCGCTCAGGTTCAGTCATAGACACTAAACTTAATATTCCCCAGTTAGCAATGACAATAGGTGTTGACACTGCCAATACGCTCAAGTGAAAAATGATGAAAATTATGAACCTGAAACGACAAAAATTCTGCAGAACTCTCTAATCTTGATTTTTCTTACATTTTACTCGTTTGTGATCCAGAAGTCGAATTGAATATTGGGAAAATGAGAAACATTGCTGAATTTACAAGTTTATCATACAAACGAAGAAACGATACAAACGACCGTTCATCTTTCTACTTTTGAGGTTAGACTTGAAATAAATTTAATAAACACAATGTTCCCAACAGGCTAAATTGTAACAAAGACGTTTCTTTTAAATGGTTGGTTTCTTTTCACTTCACATGTACTATTATTTATTAAAAAATTACTGCTGAAACCACTTGATCATAAGCTAGCCACAAAGCTCAATGGGTTAAATCATAAAAGACAGTTATTACACTGTCTCAGTTTTGAAATTTCAATCGATGCAGTCTAACGTCATTGTGCTACTTTAAAATCAATATTTGTTTTAGAAAATTGTTCACCAAACTTAACGCTTAATCATTTGCATCCACAATAATAATCTTCTTCTCTCGAGAAAATTTCCTTCTTTTTATGATAAATGTTTGTCTTCGTGTATTGTGCGTCGGAGTGAGAAACGAAGAAGAAAATAACTTCCCTCATAAAATTTTAATTAGATGTGAATTTGGCTGTTCAACATTGTATTTATTGCGAAAGTTAGTCTTATCAACATTACGCACGCAAGGAAAGAAGTATCAAAAATATTTATTAGAAGTCAACGTCGTGAGAAAACAGGCAAAGTTTTGTTGAAAATTCTGTTGCGACAGTCAGCGAAATGTAGCTGGCGATGGATGATGAACGTTCAATCAATATTCTTTTTTTGAAGCTAAGAAACAGCCGAGACACATTTGTCTAATCGACACGAAATCTTAGATTCAGCGGCAAGGAATGGATCGTGCTTTTGTTGAAAGTTTTGCCTCAAATTTTTGTGAAAAGTTAATGAGTGTTTGAAACGTAAAATTGCTTTTTTATTAATAGGATTCAAATTTTCCGAAAGCTTCATATGCAAACGGCAAGTCGTAATTAGCAGAGCATTATTAATCAGTTTGAAAAACGAACCATCCATGCTTCGATCTCGTGTAATTAAATAACATATAATTATCTAAATGCACTTTGACGTGATCACTGATTAATTATCGCACATCAAAGATTCGTTAGGGCCAGTGTAGTCTTCAACCAGCAGTTGACAGAAAGCTTGTATGAATTATCACATTTTTGTGCTTGACGTCATCATCACCACATTTCAAATATCGTTAGAAAATTGGCGGTTCGGAAGTTTTGTTTACTTTTCGCTCGGAAATTATTTTGCGAGAAAATTTTCCTCTGCTAGATTATAAAAAGTTACTTTTATTAACGGTTTTTCCGATATTTGAAATGTTGTGATGATAACACGATACTTCATTCTGTGGTGATGTTTTTCTGTGGCATTGAATGTTGTGGTAAGTCATACAGGTATGTCACACAGTTGACACCTAGTTGACACAGTGAAAAAACCTTAGCAAATCTTTTAGAATTTATAAACTGCCTTCATTGGTTTGAAATATTTTCTTTTGTCATTTTTATTTTTCCGCATCACTTAATCTCTTTGTGCTAGGAAACTGTAGTCCGTATCACTTTTCGTTTTTGCCTAATTGAACGCAAACACGTCATTAAAGATTTTTGATAGCAAGCCGAATTCTGTGTGCTCGGTGTCAATTACCAATTGATGAACTACGCCATAAACTGCACGACAATTAATTTGATACTGCTTTGACACGAACAATACTTACTGAACGTGAGTAAATGAATTAGATTATTGGCCAATTTGCTGCATGAAGCAATTTAGAGAAATATCGCTTACAAGCGCAATAATGATGCCATCATCGTTGCTGTAGCAGTTGAGCAAGCTTTGCAAACAACCTTCGCTACCGTTCATTCGAATTTCGAGAAGATTACCTCCCATTTGCAAAAAACACTTCACATGCTTTCGTCTTTTCTTCGACTCGACAATGTCACCATTGAATAAAATTTTATTTCCCATTCATTTCCTCTTGAAACTTCGTGCTTGCTTTGTGCTAAAAATATTTTGGGATGATTTAAAGCAACACTCAATCCGGCAAAAACTTTTCAATTATTGAAGCGCCGGAGATGATACGAAAGTATCGAAAGTAAACAGAATGTTCTGTTGAAGTGCTTATTTATCTCTCAGAAATCTTTACTGAACGGGAATTTTGGAGCCTTTTAATTACTTTTCGGCAAAAGAAAGTCTCCTTGTGGAATCGAGAGTTTGTTCTTTGGCTTTACCATCTCAAATAGATCGGCGAAAGTTTGTTTTTGTATATTTGGAGAAATCTGAGGTTTTAGTTTGTTAATCAATCTTCGAAAGACTTTTAACATTTTTTTCATCTCAATAAGAAAATTTATTCCCGCTGGGCTGACAAATCAATCAAATCAAAAGAAGAAGCTTCAATCATTAAACTGTGGAAAAGACGAATGCATAAACTATCATGCTTACTTACGACCGAAGAATGAACACAATTTGGATTTATCAAGATTCAAACTTTTGATCATAACTCAAAATGAACCGAACATTGTGTAACATTGGTAATCGACCCGCAATCAAAGTCAATCAAAAAGATATCTGAATTTAAGTGCTTTCTTGAAAACACTGCTACATTGGGAGATTGAGATATTACAATTTGCATCAAGTTTCATGATAAATGAAATCGTTGTTGACATACCAGTCGAAGATTGCATGATAAAATCTTCTGTAAGTGCATCTTTTGCAGAAGCTTTTGTAAGCTATTATATCAGAAAAATATCACGATCAAAGTTGTTGGGATATGCAAATTCTGTGGAAACAAAGTTGAAATATTTCTTCAAGCTTTTCTGTCGTTCAACTTCGTTTCATAAATATATCGATTCGACTTTGAAACTTTACGATCAAAACAAGGCACCAAGTCTTGGCCACAATTAGAATGATAAGCTGGTGGAAAGCATTGTCAATTTTAAAGCGAAATGAACTTGAAACAGCGAGATGAAAAAATATTAAAGCCGTCTTCTTTCCCAGATCTGGTAGCGATGATAATGGGTATAATAAATTGGATTTTCCTTCCAATGAAAACAGACATAAAAATTGAATTTTATTGCTAGTAATATATTTGACTTTCTCTTTCGAGTTGATTTTTTGGGGATGTGTATGAACGGAGTTGCAGTGGCGCCAAAACGAACTCAAATTTGTGTTCTTTTAAGGCTCATTGATTAAACTGTTTTATGGAGCTACGTCCGCCTTTGGGAGATGCCACAAAAAGCCAAAGGCGAGCGGCATCAACAAAGGGCAAAAGTGAATCTAAAAGTCACAAAGCAAATGGAAAAACGATAAATTGGGGTGTGACGAAGAGTTATGGTACCGAGTGTTGTGGTTGAAAAGGCTGATTTTGGATTTGAAATTGTGAGAAAATATTTGGTAAGGTTGTTAAATATGAACTTTAAAGTTGATTAGTTCATTTTTTTTTCCAATGAATTTTTAAAATCCAGTCTCAGCTGATACACGCCCCCAACAAACCTAGAATCAATAAAGCAAAATTCTTGTTCTCATTCAAGTATAATGAAATCGCTTTATACACGAAGCTTCAAAGAATCTAGACGCTGAGAAAACAAAAAAAGGTTTATTATTCCACCGTTTATTAAGCACTGTTTGCTGACCAGTTCACTCGCCTGGTCGTTTTTGTGCTTCTTCGTCTTCTTCTTAATCATAAAAAGCGAACACAAAAAAGTGAAGCAAGACTCGAATGAAACATAAATCTTTACATTCAATTTGCCATTAGTAGTGCGACACGAAGTAAAAAACAATATGCGGAAGGTCAATATCAGCTTCTGGCCCGCTACAGTAACGGCAAAAAATTGACACGCCATGATTTGCGTGCACAAGAGAAGATTTCTCTCCGACCAGCCGCAAATCCATCCTTGAGTGCGAATTCGTATAAAGATGTGCCTTAGATCAGTTCCAAAGATTAATCGATAGTTATGTGCCCGACTGTGAACATCAATTCATGCCTTGTGTTAATTCATTTTTAATGTTGCCGGAGATGAAAACGAAAACCGTACGATGGATTACGAATTGCCTCATGATTTATTGTGTCATTTGTGCAAGTGGTGTTGATGCCCAGGGTAAGTGATTTGGTGTGCGACCGTTATCGGTCACGCGTCATGCGTAGGAGTGCCAAGTGTTTGTAATTGATGGGGAAAGCGCGAAAGTGTGTTGATGTGCATTCTTGCTTTAAGAATAAATAATCGATATTTGGGGTGACTGTGATCTACTCAGACAGAAAAAGTCCCGAATTATGTAAATCGATGTTGGATAAAACTATGCCAGTTCAATAAAACCAACACTTGGCTATTCCAATGATGTGTCTTCAGCTGTGTCTCTCGAAGTTTATGTGAATAAATCTTCGAATATTCACTCATTCAGATTTCGTTTCGTTTGATTTTCATTGCGACCTAATTTTCACCCGAGAATTGCGAGATGTATGGCAAGTCACAGAAAGTTCAAACGATGCTACATCATGTGAAACACATCGTTGGAATAAGAATGTGAAGTCTGAGAAGTGAAACTTTATCCAATCTTTTTTCTATTTCTTTTTAAAAATAGGAAACTCACGTGCCTTGCTTCTCTACACGTCGGATTCACCCTCCAATAATTTAATTTCTATTCAAGTTGATTCAATTACGCTGAATAAAATCATAGCCAGTTCTGAAGTGCTGGGAGAAGTAGTAAAGAAAATCAATTTCCGTGATGTAAATGGATTTGTGAACTTAGTTAAAGGCAAAAGTTCCAAGTTTTCTTACGTCGAAGATGATGAAAAGGCTGTTTGCGATGCCAGCTGTGATGTTCGGTGTAAGCAAGTTTCCATAACGACATCAACGCCCCCAAGACCTTTCGTCTCGAAGAAGGATTCGTTCACGGCTGGGCCTACATACTTGCCACCAATTACCAACAAACCGAGTGTTCAGTTAAAGGATGAAGCAATTACGCCCCGACAGACATCGCGTTACTTGCCAACAACAACAAGATTTGCGTCAATCAAAACGACCACGTTACAGCCGAGAATCCAAACAACGTCAACGACGACTCAAAAACCGTTCGTGCCAATAACAACAACGACGACCCAGAGACCGAAAGTTCAAAGCACCACTCGACAGGCGGAAAGATCGAGACTTCCTAGCACCACGCGACCAGTGATCACCCAGATTTCGACAACTCAGCGGACTACCTCACGACCTCGATCAACACCCGGGCCCGCATATCTTCCGGTATCGAAAAAAACAACGGTTCGTAGCATAACCGCAACGGAAAGATCTTACCCGCCGGCGACATGGCCATCAACCAGTCGTGTCTACACGCAAACGTTCCCAACTTGGAGTGCACCTATCCGAAGAAGCACCGAGACACACATTGCAACATCAACAGCAAAATATTTGTACAGAGAACCATCCAACTCGTTGATTTATGCCGGGGAAGCGGAATAAATGCGTGCAGTTGTCTTCGTTTGAGTGTAAACTGATAACCACGAGAACAAAATCAACTAAATTAATGACATTTTGCGGCGAGTGTGTGATGTTGAGGCAGTCATTAAAAATGAATTTCGTGATTTTCAATGTAAGCGTTGATTGTGTTTAAGCTTTAACTGTTACGCAATTAGCTTTTATTCAAATTTGAAAGCTGATACAGCACTTAATGAAACTCATGAATAAAAGATTAATATCCAACAACCATGTTATTACACAAAAGTAATTAAAACTGATGTGGAATGATGAAATTGAAACTAAATGTTTGTAAAACCAATTAATTTGCAATAAACTAATGAATTTTGGATGTGAATCCTGAAAATGTTAATTACAGAACCTGAAAACTATGTGTGCAGTTATTATTGGGTTTGAAATGCAAACTTTTGTGTTCACAGAGTGCCGTTCAAAAGATTGATCGTCAATCGCAACTAATTGCGCAATGAAAAATTTATCTGATCAACTTTTGACCTATTTTCGGCAACCGTAAACCCTCGTCAAAGATGATTTTATTGAAGCTTTTATTTATTAAATTTGCAAACAAATGAACAAAAAACGAGAATCGGAAGCCTTTTGCAACATTTTTATCGTGGGGATTGTTGGCACATGATGTGACGTTGAAAGATATTTTGTTGACGAAGCAGAATTAAGCAGATTTTTTCTCTAAAATGTATGAATGGTTGAACTGATTTTTATATAAAAAAGCTTTCAAGCTGACTTAAAACTTCCTGGAACTCATCAAAAATGTTTTAAAAGCCTGAAATAGGCTTCAAAGCTTCTGGGAAAGTTATTGTTTATCAATATAATGCTAATTTCTACGAAAGGTTTTGAGTTGTTCCCAGTAGATGGAAATTAAAAGCATTCGAAGGTTAAAAAGCTTTTAAGCAAAAATATTGAAATTAATGCGAAGGGGATTTTCCGGTAATATTTTAATTCTTTCGTTCTTTGTTGAGAAAGATTCTATGAAAACATCAGAATATCACAAAACCTTCAAAAATTAAGAAAGAATTAATTTCAAAAGTACAAGCTTCGGAAAAATTTTGTTCACTATTGAGTTGCTTTTTGAATTCTTAAAATGTAAAACTAAAAATACTTTAAAAGCGTGACCAAACCACCAAACTTCCCTTTAAATCAATATTCAATGGATACGTTTCGATAAATCATTCCATTAAAGCAATTAATAAATCAATCTTGAAGCCAATTTAAACATTTTTATAAAAAAATCACAAAGCAGCGGAAAAAATTATCGATTAAAATGAAATTTATAATATCAGCCATCAATCAAATCTCAATTTTTGTTGTTGTTTTTGGTGCTATGAAAGCAACACAAAAAATTATGACACAACATTAAAATCTTCGTTTAACAAACTATGCCGACTAACAGACTGATGAATTGATTAAGTTTAAGCGCTTCTTAGGCTTTAAATCCACGAATCATCTTTCGTAACTTGATTCAATCAACTTTGAATAAAAAAATCTCAACTTTTTGTTCGCGAACGAGTTTAACATCGTTTTGATCCATGACAACCTCAGCATTAAAGTACGTAATCTGGGGAATCGGCCAAAAAATCTTTAAACTAAGTGGCGAGCTGAAAGCGAATCTTCAGTTTTTTGCGTGCAATCGAGATAAGGGTTCAAATTTTTGCAAATCCCTTTTGCTGCTTCCTTGAAACCCATTCATCCTGACCGCCCTTTTTCCGTTCGTCTCAGAAATCTCAGATTTTAGATTTATGCTTATATGGAGACATTTTCCAGCTTGATAAATGATCTGGTGCGGGGAGTGCGAGTGAGAAGTCAATCCTAAATGTGGAAAATGACAAATTGGCATTTTGTAGCCGGGCATGGGGGAGAAAAAAGTTGAAATTGCTGGTTGCGAAGGGATAAGGCTAAATAAAAATTGATTCCTAACGATTTATGATGTATTGCGGACAAAGTCTCGTGTTTGGTGCGTCGTGTGGCAGAACTCGGTCAGTTCCAATTCGATCCAAGTCTTTTTTGTTCCGTGAAATTATCATGAACGTAAACATTCGTGGCGTCAGTAAAGCATCGATTTTACCCGCAATTTGATTCGTGCTGCAATTTTGCCATTGTCTCTGAGCGAATAAATTGGGAAAACACGCAAAACTATGGGAAAAACGCTCAATCTGATTGTTCTGTCAATATTTTGAAGCGAGTAAACTACTTTCGAAAATGTAAAATGCACAGAGAGAAGGAAGAGATTGATTTGCAGCTCGACTCGTTTTGACTGCATCAATCTACATTGTAGAAGCTTGTGTGCTAATGTGAACAATTGGCGTGAAATGGAGATTAATAGTCGATTGCAATTTCAATAAATTCGTTAAAATTCAATTTGCAGATGAAATTGCGAAGGGTTGAAGAGAAAATTGCCATTGATTGATGCTTTATATGATTTCGT
>JPYR01000013.1:240479-250507 GCA_000775305.1 Belgica antarctica
AAGCCTGTAAGAAAATGCAAAATCTAGTGATTTGACAGAAAATTGGAGGCAGGGGAAAGTTTTTCAATGGAAACTTTAGCAAATGTTTGGGCAGTTTGATTGAATTTGCAGAGCTTCGATTTGTAGATGAGTTCAAGTTGATTATAGAAATAATTAAATTGTCACCTACAAACCCATGCTAATAAGTTATCGGATTGTAAAGTTTCTGAGTTAAATTTGAAAGTTTCTGCACGTTTCCTTAATTCTTCACTATTCAGTTTCAATTTGTTTTCTGATGATTGGAAAAGTTGTTCGAACAAAATTTCACCAACTAATATTCATCAAATGTTATGTTATATTCAATTTGTATTCCGCATTTTCAGTAGCACTTAATTAATAACTGTTTGCACCGAAATTGAGTCCGACCAAAACCAACTACACTGCAAACGTTCAAACAACAGTCCCAACATCAATTTCATGTTCAACATCAATTAGTCGGAAGCTCCGACATGTGATGTGTCTAATCAAACTCAGTTTGGCGTGGGAACGGCTGCAGATGATGTTTACCCCGACCACAAAATCATCACGCTTTCAATCTTGAATTACCAACAGAAAATTATTTTTAGTTCCTTAACCTTTTAAGAACTCTCTCTCTCTGGTTGTGTCAGATCATAGATCAACGTAGAACTTAGCTTTAATGTAATAAAAATTTATGAACTTTCAGCATAAATAACCTGTTTTATTTTTAGTCTTTATTTGCCGCCGTTCGTGGAACATCGACTTTGTGTAGCGTGTAATAAACACGCATTAAATTTATTTATGCTGATTTATAATTCACAGTTTATGCTTGAGAGAGACGACGAGAGTAAACCTGATGGAAAATAACATTAGTCTGAGTATGGAAAGGCTTGGCTGCAGCAATTTGCCGCAAATTCTGTTTAAATCACAGCTTAACTCGAGAGAAACAATCTCAGAAATGCTTGTTCATTATTTTTTCTACAAATTTTACAGCACTTCCCATCTCTTGTTCCTGTCAACAGACGAGTTGGAACAGTAACTAAAAGTTATGTCGAGACTGAGAATAAAAAGGAAAACGTATCTGAATAGGATGAAAATGATGAAGCAAGGAATAGCAGCAGCAGGAAAAAGCGGAACCAGCGTGGAACGTTCAACATAAAACATACATTAAATTTATAGTTCGTGTTTTCCTTTCACTCATGTGATAAACATTTTCCGGCTCGAGGATACGTCATGAGTCGTGATTCTTCTTCTGAATTTACTTTTCTTGAAACACATTCGTTACATTCTGTATCTACTGAGAAAGTGGAAAGGGTGGCTTGCTAACAGTTTCACCAACGGTTCATGAGACTAGTACATCAACATAGTGTTTAAGTTGTCACTTCAACGTTTGATGTGGTCGAGTGCAGTTGCTTTTAAAATGGAGAGATTTTATCCTCAAAGTTGGCACCTTTTTATAAGCTTTAAATTTAACTTCACCACTAAAGCTTCTGTTGTTGGGTTAAATTGATAACTTTTCACATGGTTTTTGACTTTTGAAAATTTAAATAACCTCGAAATGTATTATAAAACAAGACAACTTTTTATAAATTTTCTCATGAAACTTTGCCAAGCTTTAACGACTTCATTCTAAAATCATTAATTTCAACATCACAAGCTACCGCCAGTTAACCTAAATGCGAAAACGCATTACATTTAAGGATCTATGCTTCCCCTTGGCAGCCTGTCATTAATTTCATAACCTTAACCCATGAAAAGCATCAAACATCAATCTAACGACGTAGTTTTTTCTCCACATAAACTTGCACACAATTTCTAGAACGGAAGTTTTCCCGTTCTGCCTCAAAAACCTCAGCGTACCCAGGTAAAAGGGTTGAGCGGCAGAGAAAATTGGAATCCAGGTGAAAAACAGAAGCCGAAAATCTTTATTTTGTTTGCTTTATGGTAAATAAATGAAAATATTTGGGTTCAGGGGCGAGGAGATGTGAGAAAACGATTCCTTCAATGCGAATTTCTTAATTTTTTTCTTCCGGGCTACGGCTGTAACAGAATAAGCAAACAAATCCCGGCTTCATCTTGTTTGTGTTTCTCTCCCTGGTGATAGCTTCATACATTATGCACATAAATTCATCATATTTATGAAGCTCTGATGTGTGCTTTATGTTCTGGAAGAAGAATCAGGAAACCTTGCTCTGTTTTGAAGAGTTTTCATGAGAATCTACAGCGAAGAACTCAGCGCTTGTTAGGAAGGACGAGAATTTAAAACATGGAAAATGTGATTTGGAAAGATTGCTTCCTTTGCCAAAGCAGTTTTTACGGTGCCTGCTACCGACGAAATGTCATTGCCAGAAATGGGATTTATTTTCGGTGCCCAGGGTTGGCGACACGGTTCAATGGAATTTAGTTTAATTGTATTTTAGGCTTGATTGAGATTGCAAGTGAACAAAGCTTTTTGCGGGTATGCGACTAAGAATTATTGTTGAGTACCCGCAAAAAGCTTTATTCACTTGCAATCTCAATTAAAATTGAAATAAAAACAAACTCACATACGATTAAGCTTTTGTGGGTACGCAACTTAAAAATAAAGTTGCGTACCTACAAAAAGCTTTATTCACTTCCAATCTCAATAATTTGTTATGAGGTTAAAGTTTATTCAAACTACGAAGCTTATAGTCTTTTTTGGCATATCATTTATCACCCTACCAAGTTACATCATCTGATCCCAATCTTCAATAACGTCAACAACGTCAATCACGTTCAATCACATTTCAAGGCCCTGATTGCAAATTTTTTCAAGTTTAACATTCGCGGAACAGCTCTGAAGAAAGATTAAACACAAATCTTCCCACACGCTTACCTGCGGATAATCTCCAAACTTTGTTTGGTAGTCAAAAACATAAAGAAACGAGTTCCGATGATCAGCGGAATGTAAATCAACAGTCAGCGCCGCAGGAGCCACAACCTGTGCATCGCTGAGTGCTTCCAACGTCTCGTCTCTGCACGTGGCACGAAGAAGAAATCAAAGAAGAAAATTTCCGAGTTAGAAAATGCGAAAGCAGAGATTGATTTCCTTCGTCGACTTACCGAATATTAATGGGGTGCTGCACTGGACGTTCCCAATCTGTATATTCATTAACTATCGTGGCTAGAATCTCATTAAGATGGTAGCTGTATGTGCTTCGCACGTAAGTCCTTAATATCTTCGAACGTCGATCACCCTCAATTCCGTACTGCACGTCACCCGAGTTGAATACGAAGTAGGACTCGGCGCGAGTTACACCCACCAATAAATCGTATCTAATGAGGCGAAAAAAGACGGGAGTTTATGATAGCTCAGCGGGCAGCCGAGCTGCGACCCTCGCAAGGACTTTAATGGCTTAACTTACCGTGATAATTTGTTTATAGCTAATTTCCTTAACAGTACGGAGTTTATTACATTAAGATTATTCTGATAGTGCATCTGTCTCTTCGTATCACTGCCGCTGAGTGACCCAAAATCATACTGATCCTGCTGACTCGAATGGTCTCCAGTGTCTGTGGATGACAAAAAAAGCGTTAATCAAGTCAAAAATTAATGGAAATTTGTCAAGCTGCGAACCTATAACGACGCCATCGACGCTGGGCCCAAAAGCGTTGCCAAACTCTGGCGTCCGGATGGGCGTGGAGAGAATCGTTCTCAGGGGCACTTCTCGCAGACATTTCATTAAAGCTTGATGAGGCAACTCAACGGAGCAGTTAACGTGGTGCGCGACAATAGCCGCATAGTGAGCGGGGTCGCCAACGAGCGACCATGGTGCTAAGCCTGAGCCTGACATCAAAATCGCCCGGTGGAACAAGAACCCGTCGGGCACAGCCTGTGATGCGATGAGAAAGTGTACGCAAGCGGCGCCGGTGCCGTGGCCGGCCAGAGTCACACTTTTGCTGTCGCCGCCGAATGCTTCGATGTTCTCTTGGATCCAGTGAAGAGCGGCTAGAATGTCCATGAGGCCGTAGTTGGCTGGTGATTTTGAAAATCTATCGACATTTGCGTTCAGAAAGCCTAATGGAGCGGGAAGACATGACGTTGAGACTCTTCGCATGTGCGAATAAATTTATTGCGGCTACTCACCGAGAATGCCTAGTCGATAATTAATTGTAACGACGAGAACCTGTCCGTAACTAGCTAACACAGAGCCATCGTATGGGTTGCCGCTGTTCCACTCGTACGACTCGCCGTGAACGAACACCACTACTGGGTATTTCACGGGACTTCCGTTGCCGTTGTTACCGTCGCCCCGTGATCCAGCTGGAATGAACAAGAATAGAAATTTTGAGGTTTTTGTACTTCAGAAAATTGCGAAGAGATAGAAGCGCTTGTCGTCGAAGTTTTTGATTATTTCGGCGAGTGCGATGTTAACAATACTGTTTGTGCACAAAGCTTTTAAAAGTTCTGTGAATTTTTTGATTAAAATTTGATGAAAACATTCATGCACAGCTTTCGACTCGTTTCTGGTCCAGGCTACTGAAAAGAAACTGGAGATTCAGTTGATGCTTTAAAAAGCCAGGCGAAGGACTTGCTGGAAGTTCTAAACTAAGCAGAATTAGGAAAATTCGTTTCATCGTAAGCTTTTAAGTCGTTGATCGACTTTAAGAATGAATTTCACAAGTTGTGAATGTTTTTAGCGTGGTTTTGACGGGAGTTTCACACTAGCAACTGGCTAGACGAATGAATTTAGTGTCGTGAAGAAACAAAATTAAGATTTTAAAAGTTTTTTAAGTTAGAAACTACAACACCACAACACTGTACCGCAGTCTTCAAGTTCTTGCAGGAATCTAAAAGTCAACAATTTTTTTTCGAAAAAGGCCCTGAAGTTTCAAAACTCGTACGGTTTTCCCTTTCTCAAGTATTTTCTAGTATTTAATCAAAAAACCTCGTTTAATCCGGTTCAGAGCTCTTAAAACCTAATTGCTAGCAAAGGACTTTTGACTAAAATGAGAACCTTTGGTCGCTTGTCCGAACGAGTTGTCGTGGAATGAATTTACCAGGCATTGTTTTTGATGAAATGCAAACACTTCATGTAACTGTATCCATGCCAACTGCAGTAGTGGTTGTGGCATTCGAAAATTCACTCAACTCATGCATCCAACTCAACCATTTGCAGCTTCAGAAATTATTGTGTTGTCTAATTGGATTTCAGCAGCGTCGGTTCCTAGTTATCTTCAAGGAAGAGAGATGTTCTGCAATTCTGTCGAGTGGGCCAGCGCAGTCATTTATTTAAACCATGACAATTTAATTTTATGTTCTCGAAGATGCCCTTCAAATGCTTCAAATTAAATTGTTCCCTGGTTTGACATTTTCCGTTTAACCGCCCATTCACGAGTTTTCCATTTTTCATTACATCTCGTGGTCGTCCTGACCGACCAGCAGAAACTTTCGCAATTTTCCATTAATTGATTTTTAATTAGCGCCAGGGCAAGTTAAAATTCAACTTCGGGAGTCATTAGAGCGAAAGCGGCGAATCTTCTGCGGGGGAAATTGATTTCGCATAAATTGCCCCGTTTTCGCAGCCCTCGATTATCTGGCAAGTGTCACCAACATAGAATTTGTATGTAATTAACTTGGAGTCGGTTTTCAATTCAATTTTCCGCTACGAAAACTTTGTTTTTGTCTGAGTGGAGCGGTCACTTGTGCTGCCGCTGACATTTGACATTAAAAAGTCTTCTTTTTTGCCATCCTCGAACGACGGGGTCGAATCTGATTTCATGTGATGGACAAAAACTCGTAAAATCAGTGTTTTTATGTCGGAACCATGGATGAATAGAGACAAGCATCGTAAAACTCTACTAAGCACTGCTCAAATATTAACTTTGGATCAGTATTTTTTGTTTTGTGTAAGCACAAAAAGCTCTCAAAGTAAATAATAAAACAAGCTGAGGGGAATGAAGTGGAATACGTTTCGAAGGTAAAGAGATGATGCTTGAAGAATCTCGCTGCGTTGTAAACGGGGAAAGATTCCACCCGAAGACTTAATGAAACGAGCGTAAAGTAATCTCTCCGTGAAGGCATAATAAAGGCCGTGGTAATGTAAGCAAGACAAAATTGAAATCTCACAGCGACAACAAATTTAAATTATAAAACAACAAGAACAACAAAGGTTTCTTCTTAAGGGTCGTAAAAAACGACGTGATGATGATCAGCAAAATGAAATGTTTCGTCGTCTTTTCTTGGTGACTAGGATCAAATTAGCGCGAATTCAAATCAACACTGGCTTATGTTCTAAGACATCAAATTTTTTTACTGGCCTTCATGACGCAATGAAACATGATTAATTTGCAAATCCATGACAATGGACGACGAATGGAGAGACGGAGAATGAAAAATTGGCGAGATGAGTTTGAGTTCTTTTTCAAGGCTGGAATGACTGTGGATGATGTTGTTGACGACTTTTCTTTTGTTGCTGGCATTTATTGGGATGTGAAATTCCAGCTTCAATAAATGACATCGTTAAGGGAAATGGAAAGTCTACAAATAATGTTCTAGTGAACAAAATAACGAACGATTGGAGCTGCTGTTTGAATGTTTATTGGCTTTGAGCTCGAGTAGTTTTTGTTTTCAAAACAACTATTGATGACAATGAAGCTTTCACATTGTTTGTGTTAAAATTGCTAAGTGTAGACAAAAATTCCAGCAGCAAGAATTCTTTGTAGACTTCAACAAGCTATCATTTCAAGAAATATTTTTGTTTATTGTCTCAACGATCTACAAACAAGTCATCTTATATTTTACAACTTTAGCAGAAAAATCAATCAGGGTTGTATTCTCTTCGTGTGTCTATCCTTTTTGTAGACTTGATTTTTATTAATTTCGTAGGTTCAGTAATTAAAATTTTGTTGTAAATTAATAATGTGAAATTCATTTAAACAAAAGTTTTATTCGTGTACGCTTTTGAGTCATCGCAAAAATGTGTTCATTGACAGTTCAGTATTTTTACCGGTATTTTCACCCAATCTGACAATTCAACAATGACGCAACGAAAACTTGGAACCTTTCACTGGTCCCCGGAAGACATGATAAAAAGAACGATGAAAAATCATAATGGTTACGACATTCATGGCTTGTTAAAAATAAAGCTTTTGTAAATCATGAAATAATGAATTGCCATGCGACACAGAATGAGAAAAACTCGAAAGATAAACGAAGAAAAAAATTGAAAAACTTTTTTCCGACATTATCGCGCCACGAAACGACTGCAAAGAGTAGATTTGATGTATGCTGGAGAAGTTCGCGTAAATTATAATTTAATTAAATTGTTACGACTCCCTTCAGTAAATTTCAAAAGTTCATCTATCGAAGATCATAGCGAGGGAGAACAGCAAAAACTTTGCTTCCCGTTCGGCTATAAATAAAAGATTTCACTGGTTGACTTTTGCTGTTGACTTTGAGATAAGTGAGTCGAGAAGGTTGACGGTCGCTTTGGGAGTTATTTTAATGGCGTTTAGGCGGGGCAAAGCTTCAAGACGTGTCCCATTAAAAGTCTTCAATCAAGAAACCTGAACGCCAGCGTTTGTGACAGAACTGAACGATGTCGCTTTTAATGCTTTTCCTTGTCATGGAAGCAAGGGAAGCATTATTCATTTTCATACATTATCCTTTAGCTTCTTGAAATTAAATATGAATGTGTTGCTATAAGAAAACAATGCGTGTGTACGTTACAATGTGTTTTCCTGGGGTCAAATGGATTGGGCACAAAGCATGGGAAGGAAGAAGGTTAAAAACACTTCCAGTCAAATTCATAATTCTTTTTTATGTCTGCATAAATTATGAATGTGAAACGACGGAGAAGTAGAAGGCACTGAGAGGGAAAATGTGTGGGTGGTTACAACATACGAGAATGCATGCACACAACAGCAATTTCTTATCAGACGAGAAAATACAATAAACCATAACAAAAGAAATGCCTGAGCTGCTGTTCGCATCACTTTTCCATTTCGTTCTCTTTTCTTTCTTTGAAACTAACATGCACGAAGAAACCGAGATGGAAAATCGGGGAACTGGTTATGGTGGACGAGCGATAAAGATTATCGTACAATGTGTGCGCCTAACGCATGGTCGCTTTGCAATTGTTGAAAAAATTTCTTCATGACGTTCACATTTAAGGATTTTGTTCCTTTTAAAATGTGCGGTTGCTTTGTGGATGATGTTATTTTGGAGCTTTGAGCTTTAGAGGTTGTGTTTTGTGTTGAGTTTGGTGTAAGGTTAAAAACCCCTTTAGCTGATTGCAAAATTCATGAAAGTCTGAAGGTGGGAGAATATTTAAAACTCAATTGTGTAAATGCAAGCTGGAACAATAAGTTTTCCAGCGTTTTGGTGTAATTGTCTCAATTTCCAATACTTTTGTGATTACATAACTTAAATAACGCTTCAAGCAATTGTTATTTTTACACCGTGTACAAAATATGACTTACAAAAGAATTGTAACAAAAACAAACAAGCCGCACATTATTTTTGACATCATTTGCTAACAATCCCGAGCAATGATTTGCAAAATATCTCAACAATGTATCTGCCAACACAATATGTTCATTTTCAAGGAAAGTGCACATCTTTTTGTTCCGCAGCAAACGTATGCGTCTAGTTGATGTCAGTCGGGTTCTGGATATGTGAAAAATGAGACTGAAATGTGAATGCAAATGGAGAAATGCTTGGCAGACAACGTATTTAACGAATTTTTTTTGTGAATAATGGAAGCAGAAGACAAGTGAAGCGTCATGACGTGAGATTCATTTTCAAACACATTTTACCGACGTTTAATTTTCAAATGTCGTCAAAGACTTCTCTTCTCAGTAAATCGGTTGTTAGATCAACGGTAAAATTCCTTTATTTTGCCGACACCTACATAAAAGCTTTCCTTTCACCGTAAAAACTTGCAAAAAGCTTAAAGATTTGGAAATATTATGGGAACACATGTTACCTTGCCATTCTCTCATGTGCATTGGGCGGAAGAGGTAAAAAACAATTTTCTACCAGACTTCGTTTGATCCTTAACGTTGTTAGAGGCACAAGCCAGAGCTGGAAGACGAGAATAAATTGGCAGTGGAAAAAGAATTCGAGCTAAAAAGGCTTTTATGCAGATCTCTCTCGTTCTATTTGCGCTGGGTTGAAAAGGGTTGCGACGTTCGGATCTCGGCAAAATTCAATTTTATCTGCTACACTGTGTTTTTTATCCCCTTACGTTTATCTCTAACAACCCTGCTAAAGCCCAAAGTAGCTAAGCAAAGCAGAAGATTGTGTTATCATTGTCACCGAAAATGTTATTGGCTCATGATTTGTCCTTGTTGTGTTCTTTTTCTTCTAGCCGAAGCATCGTTTTGTCTTCCCGCAATCCCAAACAGCTTGTTTGAATCATTTTACGTGTTCAATTTTATGACAGATGGCAATCGAGAGCTTATCTGGAACGCGTGAATTTCTTTTTATTATAACGATGGTCAATACTTTTATTAGTGGAACGGAAAAAAGCTTGTCACGTCAGTGCACTGATCCAACCCAGATCCAACGGAACATGTTTGAGTGATTACGAGACAACAAAGGAATAGTTTTCCCCCGTTTATCTGCTTTGCAACCCTTCGCTTTGTCATTTTGTATTTACACAATGGAAAAACTCGGGATTAAATGCTTAAGCTTAGGTATTGAATAAAAGTTTTGTCATGTTCGATGTGTTATTAGACTCGTAAGCTCAAAAACACTGATGTGGCAGTTTTCATAAATGTTTTGTGAAGGGTGCGTTGACAAGTTAAGTCGTTTAAAAATGAATGAGAAAGTTTTTTTGTGATGTCAAAGCAGTTCTGCAGACACAAAAAAATCTTTCAGGATTGAGACTTGTGAAAAACTTTTTTTAGAATATTTTGCATGTGTAGCTTTATGAAGTTTTCTCAACCATGAAAGTTTACGCTTCGGCAAACTTGTTAAATCAAAAGGATGTTATTAATTAAAAGTTTCACAAACTATGTAGAAGCAATAGTTTTAAAGAATATAACATTTCAGAACAAATTTT
>JPYR01000013.1:280570-293767 GCA_000775305.1 Belgica antarctica
CTCTGAAAAATGAATTGAACCCAGTTGATTCTGATTCCGATTCTGATTTTGCTACAAAACCCTGGCTTAATTTCATCCATTTCACTTTAACGATGACGTCAGAGTGGCGATCAATACACGAAACATTCACTAAAACGTTTTCAAAGCCACGGAATCCCCTCAAAACATTCTCTGAACTTTATCCATTCCATCGTCGAAAGCTTGATTTATGCTAACGTGCAGTGTTCTTCCATTCTCTTTCATCTTCCGTCATCTCCGGTTTACCTTAAAAGGTTTCCTGAAGCCGGGATTAAATGATCAAACGGTGGCCAATTTCGGGCTTCTCGACATCATAGCCGCACTGCAGTGGGTAAAGGAAAATATCGAGCAATTTGGCGGAGATCGAAACTCGGTCACGCTGCTAGGATACGATACGGGTGCAATTTGTGCAAACTTTTTAATGATATCACCAGTTGCGCGTGGACTTTTTCATCGCGCGATTTTGATGTCGGGTTCAGCATTATCAGACTGGGCATTAAACTACAACCCGCAACAGATAACGATGCAAGTCGCGAAAAAACTTAATTGCCCTATCGAGGACGCTCAACTCGGCGAATGTCTGCGTCAGAAGTCGTATCAAGAGATTATGAATGTGACGGTGAATGCACCGGAGTTTTTAACGATTTTTGGGCCAATTGTCGATGGATTAGTAGTGCCTAGCGACCCACATCAAAGCATGGCAGGCAGTGATTCCTTCAGCCGCTTTGATTTGCTGTTTGGCATGACAGAAATTGAGTCGTTCAACATTCTCGGCCGCGATGCCATCCAAGACGGTCTCGCGCAGGTCGACCGAGACCACAACATTCGAAGGTACTTAGTGAACCGCTATGACAAGCGGCCGGAAGTGGCGTTCCTGTCAACGCTCAAAGAATACTCAAACAACTTCTTGAAGTCAAAGCCAGTCTCACAAATGGACCACCGAGACATTTTGTTGGAAATTCTTTCGGATGCACGAGTTACAGCGCCGTTAAGTAAGTTTAGATGCTTTCACGACTTTTCACGCGCTAATTGTGCCTTATTTCAGTTCAAACCGGAATTTATCTTTCTCGCGCCAACGACAACTGCTTCATGTATGTCTTCGCACACAACTCCGAGGCCGGTGAGTACGGAACAATATCGCAGTCAATCCACGGCGAAGACTTGCCTTACGTGTTTGGTGCACCATTGGGCAACGTCGGTTCATTCCAGAACTCGTTCAACGCCGAAGAACGTTTGCTGTCCGAAGCAGTCATGAGATATTTCACGAACTTTGCTAAAACAGGCAAGCCAAAGTATCCTTGGTCGGGTCGGTTCAACAACAAGAACCCAATCGATTGGGACAAATACGACGTCGACTGGCAGGAGTTTGAAGAGAAGAACCAAGTTTATCTTCATCTCGGAATTCCACCGATTGTCAGCCAACGATATCGCCACCGCTACGCTCGGTTCTGGAACGAAGGGCTGCCCGAGACGATGAAGAACGCCAACAGCCTGAACCAATACGGCGTGTATGGCAAGTTCATGAACACTCCGGCCACACCACGTCGCATCCAGCCACCCATGCCGACCGGCCACATCAGCATGTATCCAATAAAAGTTGAGATTGAGGGGGCGACTGAAGACCCGGTAAGAGAATTGCGACACCGCTTGCAGCAAACACGCAACTCGGTTCAGTCGCCAAGTCTGTCAGTGTCGACTGAATCGATTAACTACGAACAAATCTCGTCGGACGATCAAGAAATCTACAAATCCGAGACGACGACGTTCCTGCTTATCTCGGTCATTGTCGCGTTTCTGCTTGTTAACCTTATGGGACTGTCAATTTATCTCTACCGACGCAACAAGAAACTTCACCGAAAGTACGACAACTCGAACATCTTCGACGACGACAAGCGCACCGATGACAGTTACGTTTTGAGAAAGTCGAACAACACGTACGAATCGGTGAAGCGACACTCGCCAATTAACGGCTTCGGGGTGGAGCGACACGCCAGCACCAGCACGGTCGACACGCACATGAAGGTGAGCGATTGGATTTCTAATGAGGTGCCCCGAACCATGCACCAGAACACATTCTCGAAGCGTGAGAAAGTCAGCGTGGCGATTGACGCGACGCCGCAAGCACGCAGCAACAGCATTCTCCGGCAAGAACCCATCGAGGTGACGAAGGCCAAGAACTCACTAGACTATGGCCCGTGCGGGCGCATAATTTGTCAGGACGTCGACATGGACATGTCGATGATTGATGAGATTCCGTTCCGAGAATTCCGTGAACAAACGCAAAGCGACTCTGATAGCGACTGTTCGTCGTTCTCGCACTGTGAAGAGTGCGCCAACCAGTTTTCGGACTCACCACCCACGTTCTACCGACAAGAAGAAGTGACGAGTTTCATCGACTCGAGTGATGTAAATGTCACTTGCCGAGAAGACGTCGAAAAGTCGCCGCTTTCACCGGAAGAGTCACTTAAGGTCATTCAGAAGATGAATTGCCCGAAGGTCCTTCCAAACTACCCGGATAATCTCCAGTTCAACGACTCGTCCAAGCGACGGTCCCTGCAGATTTCACCGCAATATTACCAAATCCACAGCGACAGCACTCTACCCCGCGATGTTAGCAAGTCGCGACCGCATCCACCGCCCAGAATGTCGTCTACCTTAGGGCGCAAAAATTCCAACAGCGAAAGCCGAGCGAACTTCTTCATGTCGAAGCCAATGAAGGCCGTGGAACCGCCGGTGCCACCCGAGCCTGAAATAACTTCTTCGAAAATCGTCGTCGGCCCACTGCTGCCGAGATCCGAGAATATTTACATGTCCATGCAAAGAAAGAATTCATTAAGCCGACAGAATTCCATTATATCTCATGATGAACAAGAAACGCCCGAAGTTCGTGAACAACAGCCACCCGCATACGACAGCGAACATTTGTACGCTGAAATAATTAAAAATTCTCGAGTTCAGACTCCCCAAGGTGGAATCTACTCAATCACTACCGGTGCGGCAAGCAAACAACTCCAGGCGACAAACTCAATTGAAAGCAATGCATCGACGTCATCGTCATCAGAAGACTCGAGCACTGGCACAATCAAGGAAATTCATTAAAATCCGAAACGTTTTAACGAGTTTTTAATCTGATGGGAGTCCCATCATGGGACAAATCAATGATATAAAATAATTAAAGAAAAGTTAGATTCTAAGGTTGACAGGAATGCAAGCAGACAAAGTAGACGGAAAGTTTCTCCAACTTGCGCAATTTCAAGCGGATAAACTTTTCACTGCTTAGTTTACGGAGTTTGAAACTCGAAGCACATCCTTCACAAATACGTTTAAGTATTAAATCGAATCCTAGAGAAAATCGAAACCACAAAGTTTTGACTGCACTGAAAATACTTAATTTTAATGAAACGCAATATTTTTAAGAGGTTTTATAGAGAATTTTTGTAGTAAATTGAGATTAGAACGTCACATCAGTGTCAACAGAGAAGAAAAACATCAATAAATTCACTGAAAATGAACTTGTGTTGTGACTGCTTTGTTGAACATCTTTTAAAATATTAAGACAGTTACGTGTGTATTCAGAAGTTTCAGAAGACAAAACACTGCAGTTTTGGTACAAAGTAATAACAACAAGCACAGCTGACAAGGAAATAAATTTTCTTTTTCTGCGTGTTTAGTCAAGACTCGTGAAAATTCGTCAACGACATCTATTGGCGAGTTAACTCACCACGAAAAGTTTGAAACTCACCACAAGCATGTGCAAACTCACCACACAACGTGCTTCTGTGGTTTAAATCTGGGGATTTTGATTACCACACTTTTTTGAAGAAGAAAAACTATCTTCTATGGAGAAGAAAAACCAAATACCGAGACGCATGGCGTGGCATGGGGAAATCCTTTATCTAATAATATTGTCAAAGGATCAAAAAAATAAATAATAGATAAAATAAATACTTTTTCCGCTGATTTAACCAACTGAAACACAATCTTCCAACAAGTTTCCACAACTTTTAAAGCATCTGTTCCATCATGTCAAACTCAAGCCAGTTTTTCTTGCATACTCACATTAGCATTCATAATACCGACGCCTCCTGGTCTTCGTTTTCATTCCATTTGACAAATTTACGATGTGATAAATCGAAGATACGCAGCATTCACGCACGCATCTTCTCGCACTGCTCGATTCGATTTATTATTGCTTCGTATTTACTTTACGGCCTAAGTGTTTATATTTATTAGAGTCCCTCAAATATTCTTTTCCATGCTCCATGGGACTTTTTTTTGACGAAGGAAAAGAAAATAACGTTTATGATAAAAAGCAAATAAAAAATATTTTCTCCTTCAATTTATGCTCTGACCCAATTGACAATCATTGATGACGGATCATTCAATGAAAAGCCTCAAAAAGTCCGGAAGAAGACAAAAACAAAGGCCTTCATTACCTTAATCAATTTTCTGTACTTTTATTGCGAAGGAAAGTTTCTCTTTGTTAGCTCAAAACATGAGTGTTAGACGAAGCAAAGTGATAACGAGAAGGATGAATCGGCACGAAAAGTTCATAGACACAACATGGTCCGGTATTTATTGGTTTTGGGACAAGATATTGTGAAGAAACCTTCTATACCAAGCGGAGTTTTCTTTAGATTATTTGATAAATTCAATATGTTATGAGGTTTATTAAAAGCGCTTGCAGAAATCTTCAGTTAATAGAGAATAAATTTAATACAGCTGTTTAAGCTTAAATTAGTTTGCTAATAATAAATCATAGTTAATCGAACTTTGAAGCTTACAGAAGCTCTAACTAGTACTTGAAAGTTTTAAAAAAATTTGAAAGGTCTGACGAAGCTTTTCAAACGCTTTCAACCTTGAATTAACTTCGAGTGAAGTTTCAAGTATCTTCTTTAATGTTTTGTTCATTATTAAAGCCTAATCAAAGCTTTTGCTAAATTTTCAAAAAAGCATCATTTATCATCTCAAGGATATATCTCACAACAATTCATTATTTTCAATGAGGCCACTCCGTTCATTCAATAAAATTTTCTTGAACATTTTCCAGTTGAAGTGCTTTCAACAGAAGCTTTATGTCCGAGCTTTAATCAGCAAGCTTTGTCTTGTCATAGATTTCTTCACATCTGTCTCGATATCCATCGAGAACATTCTTCGCCAACAAAATCTCCTTATCAATTTCCGCCTATAATTCTCGTCGATGGGAAGCAAACACAGACGAAGGCAAACATCCGACGATTCGCTTTGCTTCGTATGGCGGTGCTTGAGAAAAAGGTGAAAGATAATAAAGAAGAGCGGTGTCAAATTACGCCTGATTTAATTTTGATTATACGAGGTAGAGTATGAGAGTGGGAAAAAGTTAAGACTAGGGGAGGTGTAGATTTTGGTCTTATCAGTAGAATTTATTGAAAAAACTTTTTCCTTGCTGTGTTGAAGCACATCATTTTGGGAAAAGCGAAAAAAAGAAAACTTTCTGATAAAAATTAAGGAATGAAAGCTCTTCTAATTTACCCTCAGATTGTGTCTCTCTGCGTCACCACCTTGATATCAGCGCTTGATTACACGTCGTCTGAAAATTTCAAAAGACTGTCGCTATGTCGTGCGTCCCATTCCATCGTTTGTTTTCATCAAAGACCCGTAAAACAAGATGATAAAGTGTGAAAAAGCGGGACGAGAGTTTTGTACGGAATTAAAGGCACGTGTTTCTCGTCGTTTTCTTTGTGTTCTTTCCTTTCACATCATGCACTTTTACTTTCAATCAAAAATACAACAAGGAACGAAACACGAGAGAATGAAAGCAAAAGCGATTAATCAACAAATAAAATTTAACACCCAAGGAAGAAAGAGAAGTCGAAGTGGGTTTTGGGATGGTCAGTTCAGTGTGGAAGATTATTGACAGCACAAAAGAACATGAAGATTGATAGCAGGAACAAAAGAATTGATAAGAAAGCATCTAAATCATATTACTGGGAATTAATTACTTTATTGCCACTTTTTTGCCTGCACGTTTTCGTCAGCACAGGGGCAAAACTTTTTCAACAAAACAACAATCCGGATTCAATAAACTCTCGGAAGCATTTTTGTGGGAAATATTTACGAAAGATAATTAAAGGCCTCAATAAAATATTGAAAGGGGTGTGTCGGGCAGTAATGTACAGCAATTTGCTTGCAAAAGATTAATTGTTGTTAGACATTGCTTCAACCTAGCTTAAACGATAAACCAGAAATGGGAACGTTATCCAACTGACAGCATAAAAATCATGCAAAATAACCATCACAAACTAAGTTTATTGAAAGTGACAGCATCGCATTGACAGCTGCCATCATTTTAGACTAAACTTGTTTTCAACAAAGATAAGATTTATTTTTAAAATTTGGTCAATAAAGAAATGCTGTCAGTCAAGATTTTAGATTAATCTTTTGCTGTCAGTCAATTTTTTACTATTGATTAACTAACAATAAAGCTATTACTAACAATTAGGTTTCATCACTTGTAAAGTTTTCCCAAATTGGTTCCTAAACTGATAGAAAACCAAGGAACAAAAGTTCTCAAACTAATTGATAACAGCTCCGAGTAAAATGGAAAAATGTGTGTCGATCTCGATTCTCCTTCCACTCTGTGGATGCTTGGAAATATGTATTGAGGAAAATAAAAATCTTTATTTATCAGTTTGTTAATCGACTTGTATTGATGAAAGCTTTAATGAGGGAAGCTAGCAATAAATTTCGCTTTAATTAAATGTTTCTAATGAATGACTGGTAATCGTTCCGAATTGCGTTAACCGAGTCACCTGGATTCTGTACGAATTCCGTTCTTTCCGGTTTTATGTCGAGTTTACTGAACCTCAAAAAGACTTGAACGTTCTTTCTGCGATTATTTCGCTTTTAGCCTCAAGAGTTAACAACATTTTTAGTGCGAACAGTCTGCGTGGAATGCGATCGTGTCACTGGCATTCTAATGAATTAAATTCTCGGGTAATTGAAGGTGTTTTGACGACTCCCTCCACCCTGAAATCCGCTGACGATGTCGTTAATCTGTGCTTTCGTTTCACTTTCCTTTCGCTTCTTTTACATTTGTTCTTAAAGTTTTCCACGAAAATTTCTCTCAATTAAACCTTAGCCAACTTTATCTGCTTTCTCCGTCTCATTTTCACGTTCTCGTCATTATTTTTTATGCACTTTGCCATAAAAATCCTCTCCGGTGTTTAACATTTTAACGGAAACCTGAACGAAATAAATAATTACTGTGATCTTTAGTGAACGAGTCGGGTCGGAGTCGTAAGAAAAAGGTTTAAGAAGCTTTTAAACTGAGTAATCGCAAAAGGCCCTGATAGTGATAAGTCATGTCAGATTGCCACCTTAATTTGTTTATCAAAGAAGATTTTAATCAAAATTTGTTTCGCTAGGATGCTGTTGGCAAATTTTTCCTAAAATCGATACGCAAGGCGCTTCTGAGCCTTGAAAGTAACGACAACAAACTCGTTGTTAAAAGCTGTCGAAACAAATGTTTCGCCCATAAAAAACTGACGAGATATTAAGGGCTGTCAGTCAGTGGTGTGTCTTGGTGATGTTAAGACTTGTGTTTAAGGTTTATTTTCATTTTGGTTTGTTTCGATAATTTCTTAAGCGACTTTAGATGTGGGAAAGTTAAACTACAACTTATTTGAATCATTACTCAAACTGGCTGTACAGTTTCAAGTCAAAATTAATCTGATAAAAACTTCTGGTTATTGTGTGTACTTTAATTTTTAATTAACTGAAAGTCTATTAAATATAATTACAATTAAAATTAAAATTCTGGTAAAACAGAGTTGGAAATATTTCCAAATAAAACTTCAATCAACTCGTTACATAAATTTCAAATCTACGCTGATTTAAATAGAAGAACTTATTCAACCGTCACAAATCTTCTGCCAGCTGTCTTCAAAATCTAATTAAAAATCAAAATTTGATTGACACCATTCATGAACACCCCAAAAATGGATCCGAGAGTTGAGAAGCATAAAAAAGTCATCGCTTTTGGAAAATTTAATCGGGAGCAAAGCGGGCATGGCATGCTCATCAGCTCGGAATTAATTTGTTTCTGATGATGTGAGGATTGAAGTGATATGCTATGAGGGATGCTTTTATGAATTACGAAAAACATAAATTTTTAACGTCCTTTTTCTGTTTGTTGGTTTCTATTGGGAATTTTTTATGGCGATTTGCCGAAAGGCAATAAACGTAAAGCTTTGTAGTGACGTCATTTGCCGATTTGATCGGATCTGGCAGTGTTGGTGCGCTGGAAAAGTATTTTGATGGTCCAGAGAAACGCAAAAGTCATTAATGCAGAAGTAATGTAAGGGAATGGCTGCCTCTGCTACTCAGCAATGGTGAAAATTAATTTAGAACGCTGAATAGATTGTTTCAAGAGAGCGGATCAATTTTATTCCCTTGTTTTGACAATAAATCAATTCTGGGGCGATAGAACACCTTTTCATTAATAGAGAATTATGGAAATTCATCCATGCAAGCTTGTTCATGTAATGTACAGTTGTGTTCCGGAAAATCCAGCTATAGTTATGCAATTCTTTAGATGATAAAACTGACAACAAATTTTATCTAAAATCATTAGCAGCTGACAGCACTTTTTAAAACAAACCTAAATAAACTGACAGCATCTCATTTTATCTGAATTTCAAATCAACAAGCCTGCTGTCGAAACAAGACTGTAGCCATTACACACTCACGCTAGCATCCTAAAGCTGGTTTGTCTGTTGGCGTATCAAGCAACAGGCTTTTGTGTGGGATGTTGTTCGACACTCATTGGATATATGCCTAATTTATGAAGGTCCATTGTTCCAGCGAAGTAACGGAGAGAAAAATGATTAATTGATCAAGCTGTTGTTATTCAAGCGAATTCATTCGGGGAAGTGTAAAGCGGGTGGAGATGGTGGTGGAGTGGGAAGAATTCAATGAACAGCAAATGAAATTATTGATAATTTTCCGTTCGCTTTTTCTTCCCTTCATTCGTTTCCTATTCAGCGTCATGATTGCTTAAACGTGGTGGCAATTCTTTCTCTGGCTTTTGTTTAGTGGTCAATAAAAATTTACTGCCCACGTGAATTGTTTCTTAGCTTTAAGGAAGCCGTTTGCTTGGGATCGAACGTTCGGTTGATTAAAATGTAAGTCGATCGTCGTCGGTGCGAACCCTTGACCGTCTCATAAAAAATGTTGAAGTTTTAAAAAATCAATGCAAACGACTGCGCTTCGTTCCATTGGTCCGCATTCACTGGAAAACCATAAAAAGCCGAAAGCCTTAAGACAAATATTGTTGCGGGATAAGAAAGCACCGAAAGAAGAAAAAACCATAAAATTATTTTACAATTTATTTATTACCCTACATCTGCCAAGGACTGGCTCTACTTCATGATAAAGGGAATTTATTTCTCCTTCAGCATCCATAAATTAAAAGTTCCCGAATGAAGATCGCACAATTCTCGGAACCGTTTATCTAGTAACCAAGAAACCTTTGTTCCTTTGATATCTCAAGTTTCTTTGCTGCTTTTTGCCGCTTTTCCCTGGCACTTGAAGATTTTTGTTTTTAAGAAAATTAAAAACCAACGAGAAGTACTCGACGGCACCAGGGAACAACCTTCCAGGCTTTAGGACAATTAAACCTTGCCTTATGTTGCATCGTTCGACATTCATTTAGTCAAATTGTTAGGTTTCTTATCAGAGATTACTTTAAAAGTAGACTTGAATAATTAGACTCTCTAAACAGAATTAAATATATTTCTAAAGTTGTTAAAACACTGTGCAGTGACATTGCCTTAGACTGATGAACTTCTGAGAATAATTTTAAAAAGCAAAATTGAATTGTGTTTCATCACATCAACAACAAAGTCGTCCTTGCATAACAACATCCATGAACAACCCTCCAACTATCTTCCGTTTTACAAGACTTCCCTGAAGAAAATTGTAAATCCTGAATGACTTCCATGTTTATACAACTGCGTGCATGTTTTTCCAGTGAACTGCCACTCTAAAGAAACAAGAGAACAGAGTCGTTGAAGCTTCTCGAGTGAGTTGAAAACAAAAGGCGCTGCTTGTTTTTATCAAATAAAAGGAAACACGGAAGAAGGAATCTGCGAGTTGTGGAATCAGCAAAAAGATTTCCTGAAATCGATTTACATTGAAACAACGGCGGCGGCAACGACAATCGGAACTCCGCACTATGTCTCTACTGTGCTCAACCTTTAAGAACGAAGAAGTCTTTCCGTCTGAGATAACAATCTTCTCATATGCGAAACATTCTTCTCCATTGATTTTCATGGATCCTGCAAGTGTTTTCCTTACCCTTTTTTCGGTTGGCTTTCTCAATGTCAAAGTGGAAGGCGATATTAGGCAATCACCACTGGAATGTGGACGCAAGAATGAGATTGGGACGTTATTGTCATCTGATACACAAACAATCCTAAACATTTTCCAACCTTTCAAGTTCACTTTTCAGTTAACTCGAAGGCATTTTTCTTTCTCTTGAGTCAATATTTTCCAAAATGAATGTGAGAATCACATTTACTTCTTTACTTTTGCTTTCTTCCAACCCTCAAAGGCGTTTACATAAAAAAAATTCAAAATTTCGTTAAAAAAATAACGATTCATAGGTAAACAAATAAAAAAAATACAAACTTCTGGGAAACAATTCACCTGTGAAATCTGCTTTTCGTATGTTTAACAATTTTCCGTTCTGTTCTTCTTCTGCCGTTTCTCACTTTTCTTGAGAAGCTGTTTGGTTGTTTCACATTAAAAATAACGAAAAGAGGGAAACACGAGAAAGAAAAGGTTTGGAGGGCGTGTTTTTCAATGATGTTTATTTGACATTTTACAATTTTTCTATGTTTGATCAAGTTTAATTTCAATTTAAACCAAAGTTCTAACGAAATTCAATAAACATCACTGACAACCGCCTTTACACAACAAATTTATCGCTTTTGATCGCAGTCTTTCTCCTTGTTCCACTATATATGACACTGCCAAAGAAGAAACACAGAAGCAAAAAAGATTTTTTCCGAGAGCGGTTGTCAAAGATAAACTGGCAACGGAATGCTGTGTATCGCGGAATGAATCATCGTGAATTTACGGTAAAGAAAATTCGTCTTTGACTTTATCTATGGCGCTTGAGTTTTCACAGGAGACTCAAGAGATGAAAAATTTATGAACGCAATCAAGAAACAGGAATTGATTTGAAGACTCGCTTCCTGCTTTTGGCAAACACGAGACGTGGCATGGCATCTTGCAAGATTATCTTGGCGTTTAATTAAAGTTTCAATTGAATTCTTTCGTGATCGAGCTTTAAAACGCTTCACATCGTAAAAAATTCAATAATAAACAGAACAAGAAGACTCCAAAAGGACGTAATCCATTTATTTATTGATCTTTCTCTGCTTCTACGTGACGGCACACACCAAGGACTTCATGACAGCACGATGTTCCTTCGTTTTAACCTTTTTCACTCCAAAACTTTTTGTCGTACGCTCATGTCTCACTCACATGAAAGTAGACTCGACGGAAAATGTGCTAGAAAGGTCGAGAATCTTCGACGTTAAGTCCTGTTTAAACAAATTTGCTTTCCACAAAATTTAGTTTCTAAGAAGACCTTCGGTCTAATCGTCTTTAGAGTTTTTTTTTCTTTTTTTACTTTTGTTTGATCATGGCAATTTCATAAAAATTTTCGGAGTGTATCCACTCAGAACGATTCTGTGAAGAGAAATCTTTTATGCTGGGAGAAATATTAAAATTTGGGGTCGAACTAATGTTTGAAAAGCTTTTTAGGGTGAAGCGACGAAGAAACTTTTAAAAACATTGATTCGTGACTTGGAAAACAATGATCGAAAGCACGTTAGTGTATTGTAAGGCAAGAAGTTTCAAACATGAAGACGAAGTTTTTAAGATAAGCTTGAACTTGAAGTGTTTTGGAATATGGAAAATTGTGAAGTTTGAATTAATTGGAACTTGTAGATTTTTATTAATTAGTTTTCAATTTTGAAACAAAATTCATGGAATTTTTTCAATTATTGCGCCTTTATTCCACACCAAAAAAGCACTGAGATAGCAACAACATTGCCATTTCCCATAAAAT
Source organism: Belgica antarctica (assembly GCA_000775305.1). Classification (NCBI taxonomy): domain Eukaryota; kingdom Metazoa; phylum Arthropoda; class Insecta; order Diptera; family Chironomidae; genus Belgica; species Belgica antarctica. Next base: position 292,710 of record JPYR01000013.1, read on the forward strand.
TTTCTCTTTTCCGTCAATTCGCTTATGCGAGGCTTCATTCAGTAATATTCTTATTTCTGACACAAAGCAGAACATGAAACTCGACAAGAATGGAATCTCTTCTCGATTCATCTCTTGCTGTGCACCCAGTCGGAGAACCAAAAGTAGAATCGGGCTGGGCAGTTAAAGCTATTAAAAAGTTTTGGAGTTTTTCATCATTTTGCTGCCCCAGTTACGCTTCAAGCCATGAAGAAGTAAAAGAAAAAAGTGAACGGGAACAGTTTGAAAAGATCATGTTTAAAAAACTGGCAGAAAGAAGAAGTTCCGAAATCCGTTTTCAACTGCCATGGTTATGACTTCGGCAGCAATTGTTTTCAAGGCACAATCCATTCTAATCACTGTAATAAATTATTTGGCGATTTAAATTAATTCACGGGAAGCTTGAGGCGCTTTCATTCACTTCAAATTCTAAATGGCTATTGTTGCCATTGTTGAAGTGATTGATATGCCAATCAATCTATTCACAGTGAAATGTGAAGCGGAGAGAAATATCGACATCCGTTCCACTTAAACGGATTGATATTATGCATGCTGTCGTCCTTTAAACTTTCGTGCGATTCATTCACATACGAAACGGGAACAGTTTAACAAAAAAAACTTTCGAGTGACAAATTACATCGTATTTAAATTATTTTCCTTCCTTGGTAAACTGATTTTCAATTTGAGGGAAGAACGGAAGAAAAAGGGAGAGAAAACGTCGTTTCATAAAATGTAAACAACGCAAAACTACAAGGACGGATGCTGGAGGATTATTTACAAGAAAAGTGTGACGGAAAAGGGCACTTACACTCAAGAGTAAAGAAAGGCAAGAGAGAACGAAGAAGTTGAAACGAAAATTTATTTTTCTAATGTTGAAACTTGGCGTTAACGTCACAACTTGTCAAAGAAGTTATTCTTTCGTGAATTAATAACTTTTCAAGAGATCTTAGCGAACGTCAACCTGAAAGTTCAGAAAAGCTTAGTTATTCAATTTGAAAATCAAAAAGAGAAACACTGCTGAGTTTATGGAACTTAGATAT
>JPYR01000014.1:47900-58999 GCA_000775305.1 Belgica antarctica
AATTTCACATCAAAATGGAGCTACACGAGATACCCGAAGACGAAGAAGAACGACTATCACCAGTTGCGCAACCCACGCCCTACGAGCGGCTGCTTCAGGCGGTCCACGATCCAAAGTTCTCGCACGAAGTCACGCTAGAGAAGCGCGTAGGCCTTTACAAGTTCTGCGGCGACATCGGGCGCGGAAACTTTTCGAGGGTGAAAAAAGCTGTTCATCTGCTAACCAAAGGTGCGAAAACATTTGATTAGCTGTTACACAATAATTATTTACTATTATTTACTGCCCTATGATAAATTTTCCTCTGCTTTTTGTCTAATAATTCGCTGTTCACAATGACTCATTCTTCTATTCTATCAGACAAAGTTGCCATCAAAATCGTCGATCGATCACGATTGGACACCAAAAACCTGCGCATGCTTTCGCGAGAAGTCTCAACCCTCGAGTCGGTGCAACATCCGTTCATCATCAGGTTGTTCGAGGTCGTGGAGACGCTGGGACGAGTTCACTTGGTGACAGAATTCGTTCAAGGCGGGGAACTTTACTACAAGATTGTGCAGAACGGCGTTTACACGGAAGCAAAGGCGGTGAAAATTTTCAAGCAGCTGAGTCTGGCAATTCAGCACATGGTATTTGAAATCGCGCACTTTGAGACAGATTTTAATTTTTCGCTCCACAGCATCATCTCGGCTACGTTCACCGTGACGTGAAGGCAGAAAATGTGCTCGTGATTTCGGAAGAACACGTGAAACTCGGCGACTTTGGGTTTTCCACACAAAGTCCCGGCCCAAATCACTACCTCAACACTTTCTGCGGGAGTCCGCCGTACGCATCGCCGGAACTGTTCAACGATGACCACTACCAAGGCAACCCGGTGGACATTTGGGCTATGGGCATCCTTCTTTACTTCGTCCTTATCGGGAACATGCCGTTCACTGCGCCGACAGTTCCGCAGCTCCGATCGACCATTTTAAAAGGCGAATACCGTATTCCAGGTCACTTCACCCAACCTTGTATTAAATTAATACGTGAGTTAATTACACCCGAGGTGACCTTTCCACTTAATCGTTTTTCCACAGAATGCATTCTGCTGCATAATCCGCAGCAACGACCAACGATCGACCAAATATTGAAGTGCGAATGGCTGCACCAGCGCGCTAAGCCACCGCCATCACCTTTGAATGAAGCTCGAAGCATCATTTCCAGGCGGAAGAAAGCGTCGTTCTGGTGCAGCAGGTCGCGAAAAACATCGCCAATTTCTCCCCTGTCGGTCAGGGAAGCTCCCAGCGAGCCCGTTGAATCCTATACCAAGAAGTACCACAATGTTCCTATAGAGAAGTTTAAGAATCCTTTGGAGAGCTACGCCGCATCAGCAACCACCGTGATTCCCATCCACAACCATTCAAACATTTACAAACGCAACAATTCACTCATCAACAGCTCCAAAATTATTCCAAAGCGGAATCCAAAGAACGGAAACATCGAAATTGACAACGACATCATTCTGGTTCGGTCGTACTCGCAAGACGCGGCTTCGGAAGAATCGATGCAATCGAGCGATGACTTCGATAAATTCATGATGATGCCATCTAAAACAGACAAAGATGACAACTTGTTGAGGGCACTGCACCCGATAGAAAACGAGACGAGAAAAATCTTGCGGACTTTGGGAATCGAAGACGAAGCTTTGGAAAAAGCCATCGAGCACGGCCCACGAAGTGAAATCATTGGAATCTATCGAATAGTCATAATGAGATTACAAACTCAGAAAGAACAAGCATTAATAAGTCAAAAGTCCCCTGTTAGTAGTAACGATAAGCTAAAGAATGATCACAACCACAAACTACAGAAATCAAAGAAACAAAACGCTACAAAATGTGCCATACTTTAAACTTTAATCTTGATTGAAATCGTCGTTCACCTATGAAATCCTATTCAATGTAACGGAAACCCTTAGAAAAATCCAAACCATGTGATAACTAATAAAATATGAATAATAAAGAAAATATTATCATTGATGGAAAGCTGTGACTCAACTTCAATTGAACTTAAAACTTCATGAAAGTTCAAGATTTGAAATCTTATGGCAAACATTTTTTAACGGATTTCTTTTGAATCATCGCACGGGATGCTCGACTACGACGAATCTTGTAAACATTAGTGACTTTCCGAAAACCTCCGCGTAAAGAAATATTAGCCACTGAAGTATGGCATTCAGCTTCTCAGCCGCCTCGTATATCGTCGCGCTTATTTGCGACGCGTTCCTGATTTTCTTCTCAATTTTCCAGTGAGTTTAAAAGCTTAAAAGCAAGAATTTAGAAAAAAATTATTCAATATCTAGATAATTGAAGTCTTTTTGTGTCTAACCTTCACGATATTAACATTTTTACTATTCCACAATCCAGCACCATTGCGTTCGACGAGCTGAAGACAGATTACAAGTAAGAAAACTTTAAAATTGATCAAATTTGGAATAAAATTCATTGTTTGACTTGCCCATTTTAGGAACCCTATTGATAGCTGTAACTCCCTTAACCCACTTGTTCTGCCGGAGTATGCAATTCACATCTTGATCAACATCTTCTTCCTGCTCGCTGGAGAATGGGTGTCGCTGATCCTGAACGTGCCTCTAATCGCTTATCACATTTGGCGTTATCAGAACCGCCCTCAAGGTACTTTTGAATGACTTTTTAGTTACTATCGACTATTGGCTATGATGAAATCCTTCAAGATTTCTTCAATTGCGTTGTCTAACACCAAACACTAGATTCAGTAAACCCACGACTTGAAAATCAATTGAAACTCCATTGAATTTCACACATGTCATCTAAAACGTCGAGCAAAACCTTTTAAATCTAACTTTTCGTTATGTTTTAGGCATGACTGGACCAGGTCTCTATGACCCCACAAACATCATGAACTCCGATACTCTATCAAAAGCGATGAAAGAAGGCTGGATCAAACTAGGCATTTATTTACTTTCGTTCTTCTACTATCTTTATGGGTGAGTTTACTGCCTTCGATTGACATTGAATCACGAATGACTCACGCGACTTTTTCTAGCATGATCTCAACACTCATCGCAACATAAGCTTAGTCGGAGTTTATAGAAAAATCAGTCCCATCCGGGAAAGTCACAACGATTATCCCTAAAATTATCTTTTATTACTTCTTTTGTCTTGTGATTGGAACATTTAAATTTCTAAAACTTCCCCGCTTTCGGTTTCGCTTTGTAAAAGAACATTATTTGTGTGTATTCATTTTGGTTAAAATACATCCAATAAAAGTATTTCAAGGGAATTGTACAAAAACATGGAATTTGCAATCAAAGTCATTGCTTTTGCTTGGTTTTTGTCGCTTGAAGGGGTTCTCGGGGTCGCCAAAGGTCGATTACACTTCCCGAATGCAAGCGAACCCCCGACACTCGTGCGGGTAACTTCTTAAGCTTACTTAAAATTTTGAGCCTCGGCGGCGAACAAGACTGGTAAAGCATGTCGCTCGATTGTCACCTTAATTGTAACCGCTCAAGGAGTTTTGTAATATCTTGAAAATAAAAGTTCGACTTTGTTATCGCGTGTATATGTTTTGGTTTTGATTCTCAATAAAATTCATGGTAGCAAAATGGCAAGTTGAGCAGTTACTGGTTTGGCTTAGTGCGACAGTTTCTCCTTCAGCCACTCCTCGGTGAAATCTTCCATTTCGCGTATCTCGTAGGAGCGCGTCAGGTCGGCTTCTTTCTGCAGTAGCAGCTTGCTGCGGGCGTACAAAACTTGGAGTTCCATCTAAAAACATGGAATTAAGCACTTAAGACAAGTTAACGAGTGATTTTACTTGCCATTGAATCACGTGGCGTGTAGAAGATGAAGCACATTGGGTAGGAAACTCTGTCACCGTGATCGAATTTGTAAGAGTACACGATGAATCGGGGCTGATGTGACGGAAGCATTTCCTAGAAGAAACAAAGGAATTAGCTGGAAACGATCAGAGACATCCAAGTGTGACCAAATTACCTGCAATTCTTCCACTGAAACATCTTCAAGGTGTTCGTCGATTATGATGATCTGCTTTTCTCTGTCAACTTTCACTGCAATGAGTTCTCGAGTTAATTGAAGTCACAAAACATGAAAATTCTATGCAACTGCAGAAACTTACAAATTATCGCTGACGACTCGTTGTTCTTGGCGAATCGAAATTTTTTAAGCTCATCTCTGACCTCTTGGCTGATGTCACACATATCGACGCTCGATTGGAACCTGATTAACCCGGAAAGACTTATAATTATTTTTATTTCGGTGAATCACTGTTTGGTTGTTGATGTTGATGCTTTGACGTCTGATACAAGTCTAGATTACAAAGTGTTTCAAGCAGCTACACCCAGTTTTGAAAAAATGTGTTTGATGATTGAATTAATTATGAAGTCACTGGGGCATGAAATTGAACACTTTTTGTCGAGAATCTTTTGGGATTGTTTTGTTCTAGGCTTGTATCAGAAGTTTTAAAGTTTAATCCAGATTATTCTTGGAAAATCAAACTCGATATTTGAACAATTTACGTTAAAAAAAATTTGCGTAACAACTTGATGCACACAAAACCTTAAAAGAAAGTTATTTTGGAATCCAATTACGCAAGATTAAGAGTTTTTCGTGATCGCTTCACTAGCCTTTGCATCAAACTAACTTCGAACATATTTCACTGAATTTCTTATTTTAGAGTAAACTTACAAACGCTTTTTTAACTGCTTTTGTTCAACCTCGTTAAACAGCAAAGTTGAGATACGACGAAAAAAAATTTGAAAACTTATTGGCAACAGAGTACCGCCCAGATGCACCATAAAACTTTTTCAGACGAAAACAACTTCAATCTGAAACACAATAGCAAGTAGAAAAAATTCGATAAACCTTTACCAACTTCTGTAAAATTGTATAGAAAGATTGAATTTTAAGAAGGAATATTCATGTCATATCATTATTAGTCAATTGATTGATTGATTCCATTTCATTATGCCCGCGATTTTGCAATCTTTAGAAAATGTTGCAATCATGCACCTACGATTAACGTCGTGACGTTTTTAATACTTTGTCGAGTATCTTGAGTTGTGCATTCTAAAAAATCTCAAGTACTAAAATTTTAGTAAAAACGTGAGATTCAGTTTGAAGTAGCGAAAAACCCCAGCAGATTAAAAAAAATCAAGAATCTCTGCTTTCGTGATGTTGTCGGTAAACACTAATCAATTAATTCGAAAATCACGGTGATTCGGCAAAAACTTATCGTTTAAGTAGAAGCTTTGGTCATGACTGTTTTTTTTTAAGTTCAAACTGAACTGTTTTTGTTTCACTTTGTTGTGCTTTGAATACCTTGAACTAATTACCAGGAAAACCCACAAAAAAGTTTCGCCGCGTATGTCACAAATGTCATCGCTGGTAGTGAAACGTTATATTTCCAGTTGAATTTCTGGGAAAACTTATTCAAAACAAGAGATGCACAAGATCGTGATCTGAATGATCATTTTCTCGTGACTAACTAGGGCACAGGAAAGTTGGGACTAGCGGAAGGCATTTTTTTCTCTACAACAAGTTCGTCACACTTCCAGACAATCTTATCATTTGTTTTGAAAAAGTTTCAAGGCAAACCAATTGGCGTCGCTTGAGATCCAATCGCTTATCTAAATCACTTATAAAAGATGTCGAGAAATTCACTTAGTTCAGTTAAAGGAGTGCTTTCAAAACGTCGACATGAAAAACTTGCTTACAAACATTCCGGCTCAAAGCCTTCAAGATTTAAAGGACATGTTCAGAGTTGACTGGCCGAAACATGTCGTGTCCTTTGCAACCATTGCAACTTTCATCCGAAAGTTAGAAAAAAATCCCGGATATTCCAAAGAAGTTGAAATTTTGAGTCTCAATGGGAATTGGAGACTTGATGGAACTTTCATCATTCACTTGATCGTAAGGCAATTCGCTTGTGGTTTTTTAGTTTTTTCATAACAAAAGTTTAATACACAGGAATCTCACTACGTCATGCTTGGATCGATGAATGACGATTCGGTTTACACTTTACTGTCGATGCTGGACTTTGAAATTCCTTTCAAGTTTCCTTGCATTGATATAAACTACAAATATATGATCAGCGACATTGCTGCTAACCAAAAGATGAACCACAACTTGACCAAATGCTTTCATCTTCCGAAAGAACAAGTTCTCAAGTTTGAGTTTGAAGTGCCAGAAGATTTAGAATTGAAATCGCTGAAAAAAGGTGACGCTGAAACCGTCAACAATTTGTGGCCACACATTTTCCCTGGGTCTCAAGAATATCTCAAAAATCTGATCGTCAACAACATTTCGGTGGGATTGTTCAGTCTAAAAACTCGACAAATCGTCGCTTGGGTCCTGTGGTAAGTCAAAACTCCAAGAAATCAATTGAAAATACTTAATTTTTTTTTCACAGGATTGATATGGGAGCTATTGGCGTGCTCCAAGTCACCCAAAATTTCACGGGCAAGGGGCTCGCATCAATTCTTGTCAAAGCTTTGTCAAAACTTGCAGTTGAAACCTACGACGTTGATGTCACTGCGCACATTTACCCAACAAACGTGCCTTCAATCAATCTATTCACAAAACTAGGATTCAAAGAAATTCACGAGAAATCAAAGATTGAACTTGTGCAAAATGTATAAATTTTTTAAGAAAAGAAGTTTAAATTATTTAAGAATAAAAATTTAGAATAAATTGTAAACAAATGACGTAAATAAGTTTCTAAATCGATCAGAAAGTTTACTTTAATCAATTTTATTTGATCAGTTTAGAGTTCTCAACTTTGTAAAAAATATTTAAACATCCAGTATGATCTGAACAGACATAGAAAGTCCAAGAAATTTCTAAAGAAGTGAGTTTGGTGGACCTAAACTTTGGTTTGAACTGATTTTTTCTAGCAAAAAAATCCAGCCTCAAGAACAAATTGAACTTAACTTTGTATTGAAAGCAGTCAAACACTTTTAGTAATCGGCTTCAACGGAATTTCAACTTTTTAAATTTTCTATCAATTTAATCTAAGGACACCAATGTATTAATTAGTTTTAATAAAATTCAAGCTGAAATTTCATAAACAGTAAAATTAAAGTCAAATTTGTTTCTTTCAAGGTAGATTTTCAAGGTAGATTTTATGTTTAATAAAAAGTAATTTGAACAATTGCAAAAAAATTAAAATCTTAAAGTCTAGTAACTTTCAAGTAAACACCGCCTTTAGGCGTCAGGATGAATGGTTTGTTCTCAAAGACGATTGGGTTGTCAGACCTGTAAGAAAATTATTTTAGAACCAATTAAAAAACACTTAATTGTTACTTTACCTAGAACAAGGCTCGAACTTAAAGTTGTTTAGCAGCATTGCGATGCCGATTTTTGCTTGCATGATTCCGAATCTCAATCCGACACAGTTGCGTGGGCCTTGGCCGAACGGAAGGTACGCGTAGGGCGATCTCTTCGCTTCTTCTTCTGAAGTGAAACGGTTAGGATCGAACACTTCTGGGTTTGGGAAGATCTCTGGATCATTTTGAATCGCGTAAAGGGGAATGAAGACCATTTGTCCTTTTTTGATTGTGATAGACGTGCCTTCAACTTTGTAGTCACTCATACACGATCTATTGACGTGAGTCACCGGAGGGTACTTACGAAGCGATTCTGTTAATAGATATTCGAGTTGGATAAACAAACCACTTGAAACTATTTTTAATCAAAATACTAACCGGAAAGGCAGTTGTCAACATATTGCATGTCCATCATTGTGTCGTAAGTGAAAAGCCCTTCATGTTGCGACAACACTTTTCTAACGTTATCACGCGCTTTATCCTGTACTTCTTGATTTTGCGACAGTTCGTACAAAGTGTAGCACATGGCGGTGCTTGACGTCTCAAATCCAGCAAGGAAGAACATGAAAGCTTGTGATGCAACTTGCTCGACCGTCAGTTTTCCGATTGCATCAGTTTCACCTTCGACTGATCCATTTTTCATTAGTTGTATCAGCAAATGCATGAAGTCGTTGCGTTGAACATCGTTTTGGTCACGGTACTCGATCGTTTCTTTCACAATGTTTAGGAAAAAATCTGTCGAGTCTTTGTGAAACAACGTGACGTGCATTTTCTTGGCAAGTCCTTTGAACATGAGGCAAAGTTGGATAAAAGCTGCAGAGTGCTTTGGTTCGTCGAAAAGTTTCTTGCCATGAGCTCTGAACAAACTTTTTGGGTCTTCAAGTGAACTCATGTCCAGCCCAAAAGCGCAACTTCCAATCACGTCAGTCGTATAACGAGCGGCAATGTCTTTGATTTCGATTTCATTGTTCATTGCACTTCCAGATTCAATTTCGAGAGTTTTCACAAACTTTTCACCGACATCGCGAACTGTCCCGAACATCATTTTCATTTTTCCTGACGTAAAAGTTGGCGACAACTTGGCTCTCAGGATTTTCCACTTCGGGTTATCGACGTTGAACATGTGAGCGCTGAGCGGATCGTCATCTTCGTTAAAGTACTGTCCCCTGTCAATGAAGTTCCACGAATCCTTGATCAAAATTGTTTTCACAAAATCCAGCGACGTTACAAGCACGACCGGTGACAGGAAGAAATACATTCCGACAAACGGTGTGCCAAACGACTTCAATGCATGATACAATCTCGACATTAACACTGATTGATGGACGTCCTTGCCAACGCCTTTCAAGCTGCCAAAAGGAAATTCCGGCTCGACGCAAGGAACGCCGAGTTTCTTCCAGTACGAATACTTCTGCTTTATAAAGTAGTAAAACAATCCAAAAATCACAGAAAGCGACAGAAACACTACAAAAAATCCCATCGCGGTGTATTTAAACGTGAACTCGACAAGAAAACCAACTTGACTGAATGTAAAAGCCAGACTGCGTTCAGTAGTGGCCTTATATAGACGAACTTCTCTTCCTTATCGCTGACTTTTTAGCACTGAAACATCGGATAAGACGTGAAGGTTTGAGATTAAAGTTGAAGCGTTTAATTGAAGCGTTTTAGTTGAAAGCTTTTATAGCATTGAGCTTTGATTAAGCGAGATAAAGCTTTCAAAGCTTCCAAGTTTAAAGACGTAGAATGTCCCTGTGAATATTTCTCTCTTGAAAGCTCGCTTCTCTCAAAATTCTTCACTCAAAGCCTTTCACCGTTGTCTTCGATTCAGTCTCATTTTATCACTTGACCGAATCGGATCAACTTTTAGACTTCTGTGTTTTTTAATTTGTGTTGTCAAAGCCAAAATGCAGCATGTTGGAACTCTTGTTGGATTGAAAGACGATACGCTTGCTGTTTTTCTTATCAAAGATGGAAATGCGTTCTTCAGCAGAGGTATGAACTATGAAGCGCTAATTGAGTTCAACAAAAGTTTGACTTTTGCGACTTTGGGATCACCGGAAATGGGGACGGCGTTCGCATCTCGTGCTGCGGTGTATTGCGAAGCACAGCTGTACAAGAGATGTCGCGAGAACATCAAATTGGCTCGTGAATTTGGCTTCCCCAAGAAAAATTGGTTTGAACTCGAGAAGCTTGAAGCAACGTGCGAAAACGCAACCTCCGATACCGAAGTCAAATTTTGCCCATGGAGTTTCTTCGACTTGCCTTTGGAAGAAAGGAACGAGAAAGTCCCGTTCGTCATCAAGGCTTTGCAGCTTCGCAAAAATGACCAACATGGACGCCACATTGTCACGACCAAAGACTTGAAAACCGGTGAAATAATTTGCATCGACCAGCCTCTGTTCGGGAATTTTGAATTGGGAACAATTCACAGCCGCTGCCGAAACTGTTTCAAGACCAATTTTCTGAGCCTGCTGCCTTGTGACAAGTGTATAGGAGGTAGCAAAGACAACTTTTTGTATCAATGGAAACTAATTTTGTCTGTTTTAGCGATGTATTGTTCAAGAAAATGCCGGGAATCGGACGCTTCGCACCAATACGAATGCAAATCTAAAGTAGAGGACAAGCAATTTCTCATTGAGAACTACGCGGCGGTGAACATCGTTCTGTCGGCCATCAGAATCGCCGGTGGTGCCGAAAATCTCATCGAGATGTTCAAGCACATCAAGCCTAAAACCGTTCTCGAAATGGACTTGTCAGACCCTGAAGATCCGCTGTACCAGAAAAAGCTGCTACACGCGGTTCACTCGTTGTCGCACTTCCCAAACGACGACCTGCGGCTGATCACCAAAGCGAACCTGATTCACTTTCTCCCCAAAAATTTAAACCTATCGGACGAAAACTCGGAGAAACTCCTGAAAATTGCGAACCGTCTTCAGAAGTCGTTTGAATCGAACAGCTTTCCGGTGCAAGAAGATGCGCACGCCATTTTAGTGACTGGCAAAGACAAAGTCTCAGACATCGGGGGCGGCTTTTTCATGAGAGACTTTGGGACGTTCTGCTATCCGTTTGTGTCGCTACTCAACCACTCGTGCATTCCCAATGTAAGGTCAGTCGCTGTGGAGAACAAACTCGTGGTCTTTGCCACTCGACCAATCAAAGCTGGTCAGCAAATTTTCAGGCACTACGGGCCCGAAGCATTTTCACAACCAAGGAATGTGCGTCAAAAATTTTTGATGGATTATTTCAAATTCAAGTGCGAGTGTGTTGCTTGCGTCAAGAACTTTCCGATGCTTGAGAGGATCCCACAACAAGACCCGAAATTCATCGCTCCAAAGTTTGAAGTTTCAAAACTGACGACTGCTTCAGCTTTCGCCAAGTTCATGGCCAGCAACAAATACATCGAAGAAAACTATCTGAAGCAGCCAAACTTTGAAGTGTCCGTGTTGGAAAATTACAGTTGGTTCTTGGTGCAGTTCATCGCCAGTGAAGCAAGACGGATCGAAATCAGATCATCGCGTTTCAAATGGAAAGGAATTGCAATGGGCGTAGTTTTTGTTGTCGTGTTGTGTGCTTACGTTCGCCAAAAATTTGTTCAAAGATGATTTGTAAATAGTTACAATTGTGAAAAGATGAGGAACGACAGAAAAAATTTCTCATGAATAAATTGACCTTGCACATGAAAATGTGTGTTGAAGATGCTGTTGAAGATCAATCACAAACAACTGCAATAAAGACTGGACGC
>JPYR01000014.1:194659-216234 GCA_000775305.1 Belgica antarctica
TCGCGAAGGGTTAATTAAAGAGCTCAACAAAAAGATCCTGCGTCTTTCGGATAATCTCGTCTTTGTGCAGAAGGAGTCGCTTGCGAAAGATGAACGCATCGGTGACATGCAGCAAGAAATCGACAAATTTCGTCAAGTGGTAAATTTTTGGGTCGAATTGCATCAGCGACATTTAATTGCAAGTTACGAATCCATTAAAAGGTCCGACCGTTCACCAAAGCAGTCGTGGAGCAACGCAAGAACGACGGTGACTTCTTTGATCAGCGTGGTCCGGGAGTCGAAAACACGCGAGTCATTCAAAGCGAGCCGGCGCGATTGAAGCGCACAGCCATCAGGTCCCATAAACCATTTTAACGACCGATAATTTAAAACTAACGACCACATTATTTAACAGTGCCGAGCCTCTGTCGCAAATGCAAGGTGCACAAAACGATTTGGTGAAAACACCTAAGAGTTCCATGTAAGCTTCCACACGATCGTCACTCCGTTAATCAATTGCAAACTGATGACCTAAATGTTGTCAACACTAAGTGTTTACTCATGAATGCCTTTTCATTCTTTTTGAATAGATCTCGACAGATTATTAAGTCCGCCATACTCGGTAAGAAAAAACTGCGCGTGTGGCATTGACTGCAATTGCCTGACCTTTTCCTTTCGATTTTTCCTTTAGACAATGATTTTATGAAAAATCTTGAGTCGACACAAATACGAGAGATCGTTGATTGCATGTATCCAGTACAATATGCAGCGGGAAGTCTCATCATCAAGGAAGGCGACGTCGGCAGCATAGTTTACGTTATGGAAGGTGAGTGGGAATTATGAATGAAATCGATTGAGAATTTATGATGATCGAAAAGTGACGAAGGGGAATCGATGGCCATGAAAATCAAGTCTGGGATGCAAATTTATTCTTATAAATAGATTTTTATTAAGTGGCTAAAGCTTTTCCAAAGTTAAGTCAATGAAAGCGCTTAATTTTTATTTTTTTTATCAAAGCTAGAATGAAGCTTGGTGAATTTGAAGAATAACAAAACGCAAGACAACGCAAAATTGGATCTTGAACTATTCATAATGCACAGCCTTTAAGAATTTCAAAGCCAAAACCATGCTGCTAGCAAAAAATATTCGCAAACACTGTTAAAAGTTAACTCAAAACCTCGCACAAAAATTAATCACTAAAAGCTTACCGAAAGCTCATCGAAAGCATAACAACGTTTGAAATTTTCACCGATCGTTGCACGAACGAACAAAAATATTTTCCTTTTGTGTGTTCAATGTCTGCAGTTGAACTCTGTGAACTATTTTCAAATTGAATTTTTCCCTTACTTGTAAGTCGTCAAAGACCTAGCATTACCTTGCAGGTAATTTTTCAGATCACAGAACATCGATGTGCACTGAAATGCATATTTGTACCTTGTTATCCCGGTGCAGTTTGAAGTGTCTTGAGTTTCAATTCTTCTCTTCTTTGTTTACACAAGATTCGTCTCTCAGTTTACTCTCCGTCTTGAATACAATCACAGCGCACATGTTTCGACGTAAGTTGTAGTTTGTCTGAAGATTTTGTGAACGAATCTAAAACGGATTGTGAAGAAAATTGATGTAAGCACACAATCCGTTGGCTGTGTTTGTAGCAATGTGAACTGGTTGAGTTTTTTCCTACAACAAATCAACAATATGCTTCATTCACGCTGCAGACTTTCAAACGCAAAGGTTTGCTGAAATAGTTTGTCTCGCGAATAAAGTAAAAGTTTATTTGAGTTTTTAAACATTTTGAAGGTCGCACTAGTGGCAACTTCAGTTTCATTGCGAATTAAAATTAATCTGGAACTTATGCTGTGTTTCGAGCATGTGTGCTGCGAAAAATTAAGAACGATCGTTGGCGAGAAGTGAAAAAGAGTACGGAAATGAGGCAAACAGAAGTTTGTTTATCAAAGAAGAAATTTTCGAGTGTGAAAAGTGAAAAGCGAGATGTGATGATAAGGCTTGATCTTAACGAGGTCGTGTCGTGATGATGTCAATTGTGAACAACAGCGTTTAAAAATGTCTTAAAGTTATGATAGCTTAATTTAAAAAAATAGACAAAAAATGACATCACACACTGACTGTTCCTTTGCTAGCTTAGACAAAAGATTGCGGATCGTGCACTGCAAGCGATTTTGGTTTGAATGATCTGCCATTAAAGAAATGGCATTTTGATAAAAAAAAATAGGTGCTTCTAGACAAAAGATGTCTTGTTACCTGCGCCCAAGTGTTGTCGATGAATTGGCGTAAAAAGATTTATAAGAGTGCTAAGAAGAGAAACTGAGTTTCACTTTACGGTTAATCCTTGTCACACCTACAGACAACGACTCCGCTTTGTTGCCATTTAGCGTACTCGAGAATTCACAAAAAATTTTGTTGTTAAGTCGCTCGTATTGCACAATCCGTAACTTGCGTTATTTCCAGTGAGATCACAAGCGAAGAAAAAATGAGAAACCAACTTTAGAGTATCAAAAGTTGAAATGAAAATTAAATCATATCCTGGTCATGCCGTTGAAGCCAGCGAGTCGATAGACAAGCATGGCTCAATGGGGCTTCTCTACGAAGCTAATTGGATGAACGCTAACGAGCAGATCGTACCGACCCCGATGACAACGTACTCAAAGAGTCACGTTAATGTGTCATCGCTGGGCAAATATCAAGAACAGATCAAAGCGCTCGAAGCAGGCCGAAAAGTGGAAGCAACAAGAAGCTTCCGAGATTTCAACGGCTATAAACCGTCAACACTCAAGCTCAAAAAGAACACATGGCAGTATAGCGAGTGGGATAATGAGCCGAAGACGAAAGATGTTATCCACAATCCATTATACGACCATGCGCAGAACAACTGGCACTCGTCGGACTATTTAACGAACTTGAACAACAAGCGAGCTGACCCCAAGCTGAGACGATCGCAAACAGTGATAGTGAAGCAGCCGACTTCTGCGGTCACCGATAGATTCTCTGACTCGACCGCGGCCTCGCAAGGCGAGTTTGACATCAGAGATTTTTACCGCCGACGACATCAGCTGAGGCAAATCGAAGAAAAGCACCAAAGCAAATACGCAAATGGTCTGAGCGTTCATCTCGAGCGTGGCGCATCGGATTGTACCGATCGTAACGGCATCCAAGAAAACTGTGATAGTGTGTCAGATAACAATGATTCCTTGTACCGCGATTGTTCCGCCAATTTATCAGCATTAAGCCGAAACAATAATAATGACACCGTGAATAATGCCAGCGCTAATCGAATGAACTGTTATAAAACATCAAATTATTTCGCGCATAACCCAAACAAAGTCGTTGTCGGCGAAAATTGTGAGAATGAAATCGCTGGCAACGGGAAAGCTGGTGCTAGAGTTTTATTAAACCCATTAGCCCGTAATAAAAGCATTAAAATCAATCACTTCGACATGATCGCAACTGCACGGGAACCGCAGAAGCTGAAACCCGAAGAGATCGATGGGCAGCTATGCGACACGAACGGCAAGACTGGTAGTAAGAAAGTAAAGAAAAATAGTTTCAGTCGGATGTTCGCGACAATCTCGGCTGGCTCGAAGTTCCCACGGGTGTTCTTGGGGCGCAGCGGCAAAAACCAAAGAGCGAAGCTAAACTTGGAAGCGCTAAGTGAAAATGCCGAAAGCCAGCAGTCGAATTCGTCGCTTTCCACGCTGTCGACGTCTCCCGTTTACCCGTCGTCGCCGTCAACTACCGTCGATAGAATTGTTCAATCGAATCGAAAGCACGGTTCAGCTAGCAGCTCTGATTCTGACTCGTTCGTTATACCTCGACCTCGGTTAATCGTCCCGGTTCATACATACGCGAGACAACGCAGAACTGGCAACTTGACTGATCAATCTAATAATAATAAAGGCTGTGATAGAAACAAAGGTAATTAACTAAACCAATTCTTGCGTAAGGCCATGAATGCCATGAAAAGCGCGATTATGCTGACGACACACTCACGAAACTTAACGCTGCGTACAGAATGAGAAAGATTGCGGGAAGATTATGAATACAAAAGTAACTTTTAGCAGTGCATACACCATGAAATGAGGAAACGCAACAAAGGCCCACAAACCGATGTACAAATTATGATAGAAATGCTTCGGCGATTTTTTCTCCGCTAAGCAGCTTGACTGACAGACATACATGCATACGGAATAAAGTGCGCAGAGAATTAAGCGTGAACTTATGCAACTGCCTGGCTTAGCTTGAAGTCCGCTTGGAATGCACAAGACAACCAGTGCTATCATTTATTTTTTTCGCCAAAACAACAAAGTATAAAACTATAAGAAAAAAAGAAAATGAAATCAAAACTTTATAAACTGGCTGGTTTAATTATGTTGAAACGTGAACTCGTATTTCGAGCCTGCCAGGCTTATTAAAAGTAAAAGTTTTCGGTTTCTTGGGCTTAACTCTTTATTTGAAACAATAACATTCCGAACGCACTATTTTCAATTAGCTTCCATGTAATCAATTAGGCAAATTAATTTTGTTCTCAGGCAAACCCAATCACTGAGCTTTACTTCCTGTATGTGCTCTGGCCTGACGTCAAATGTTGTTCGAGCGAATTTTAATAAAACATTCTCCTGCTCCGGAGGTTCAACGCTTCCCTTCGATTATCATCTTAATACGCGCGCGACTTGTCACTCGAACTTCTTTTTCTTCTCAATACGCCTCCAGATGTTCTGTACGCTGCGTCCCGCATTCATTGCCCAATTTAAGTCATCAGAATGATTCACTGGCGCAGAGACGTTGCTTTTAAAGGCCAAATAGTTGCTTCAAAATAATTGTAAATTGAAAAGCTTTAAGCAATAACTTAGAGAGTTTTATAGAAAAAAAACACTTTTTCATCATCCAGAAATCAAGGGGACCGTTAATTGACTTTAACACGAGGTGATTTCAGCAGTTTTGGCATTTCCTTAATTTAATCTTCAGTCTTAGCTGCTAAACTGGCTGCCAAACTTGTTCACAATCATCTTCAATCCAAACAGTTACAAGTCGAACGACTGACCCCATCGATGCTTTTTTCTTTTCAAGATCAGTTGACCTCAAAACTTTTTGATATTATTTGTATTTCGTTTTTAATCTTGCTGACGGTGACGATTTCTATCCGTTAAAATGGAACGAAAATTAATCAAAGCCAGTCCCGTTGAAGGTATTTCGAAAGCTCTGTCGGCGAGAAAAATGAGGGAAAATTTGAATGATTTTAATTTGTTATTAATGAAGTTCTTAAATGAAAGTGAACTAAGTTTCAACTTCCGTTGGAGCAAACAATGATGCTTGTGAGAAACATGAATAGCTAGTCAAGCGAAAACAGATCGCTATCGATGATGTTGCATAAACGTGTTGGAAATGAAGCCGTTTATAGGTCAAACACAATTAGTTCTGACTTTCAAACATTAATTTTTTTAATTGCAATTGAATCGATGGGATTTGAATGGAAAACAGTTGCGATAGACCGGCTTAAAAGGGCTTCAATTTAATAACACTTTTCAAACAAACGATTCCCAGCGAAATAATGATCCGCTGGAAATCCGTGCGCTTCTTGAACATCCGCTCGTTAAGCAGAAAAGTAATTTCGGGTGAAACGACGGTCATCAGTGATAAAAGACACGTATGAATGATTTTAAATGTCTCGTTTGAAGTTTGCGCGCGCTTAACGTTGATCAAATAATAATAAATTAATAAACAGCAAGTGCGGATTGTGAAAGGAAGAAAATTTCATTGGAACATGTACGGCTAATTTCGTAGCTTTGTTCCTAAATTGTTCACTTTCACAATAAACAATTTCGAATATGTGTGAAATAGAGAGTTGAAGAAAAGAAGAAAACATCGAGAGCCATAGGGAATGGGATTGCTCGGCTCGCCGTGGCGAAAACATGTCACTTTCTCTGCTAATTTACGTTTTTAATCGCGACGAAAGAAGTTTTCCAAGTCGTCGTCACTAGATTTTCGATCATCAATTAAAAGTTTTTCTCGCTTCGTCATGAAATCGTCTGATGACATTCAATTTTTTTCACTTCCGCAGAAGGCAGAGTCGAAGTGTCGCGCGAGGGAAAATATTTGTCAACCTTGTCGGGTGCCAAGGTGCTCGGTGAACTCGCCATACTGTACAACTGTCAAAGAACTGCAACGATAACAGCCGTAACGGATTGCAAGCTATGGGCGATCGAGCGACAATGCTTCCAAACCATCATGATGAAAACCGGTCTTATCAGACAAACCGAATACACCGACTTCCTTAAAAGGTAAGATTTTCTGATTACTTTTACTTTTCTTTCTTTTCTTCGACTGTTAACCAAGAAAACGCGAAAGTCTCTTGGCTTACACAAGGAACGTGTTTGAACATTTTTCGCGATCGTTCATTCTTTTCGTTACATCAACCGCGCGGTATTCCGGTTTCGATCTTTCTTTCTTTCTTTCCACGCCTGCCAACCACTGCATGTAAATTGCATATTCATTGTTTGGTAAGAAGCTTAAATAACAAAAACCATCGACAAAGCGTGAATGCTTCGAGAAAACAATCAGATAACCAGACAGCGTTTGTGCTTCCTTGGCCAATCCCTGACCTTTTGGAGAAGATCAAGAAGCGGGAAAGCAACGCGATCGAAACCTGGAGATAATTTGCGGGTTTGTATTTCAATTGCCGTTGCCCTTTGTCATTGGCATTGGAGTGATGAGTCTTCAAAGGCAGATAAAGAAGACAAAATAACTTTCTCTCCGCTACAGAATGACGGAAATGTTGGCAACGAAAAGAAAACGAGCATTAAAAGCTTAAGCCACTGACGCTTTGATATAAATATTTATTAACTTCCATTCGTTGTGGCTTCTATACGATGTGTGCTGACTGCGATTCGAAAACAATAGCTCTTGAAGCCTTTTTGTGTGGCATTGAGAGTGGAAACATGTCGAGTCATTATCGCTTCGCCGCACTGCGAAACAAAAACCTGAACTGCAAGCCTTGGAAATTAATTGCGAACTTTCAATCTTTCTAGCGTTCCAATCTTCAAAGCTCTGCAAGAAGATACGCTTATTAAGATTTCTGACGTTCTCGAGGAATGCTATTATCAGAAAGGCGACTACATCATTCGTCAGGGGGCCCGCGGCGATACGTTCTTCATTATCTCGAAGGGTCAAGTTCGCGTTACCATTCGTCCGCAAGACCAGTTCGAGGAGAAGTTCATCCGAACGCTCGGCAAAGGCGATTTCTTCGGAGAAAAAGCGTTGCAAGGGTGAGTGAGTCACGATCGGCCGCTTATGGCTTTGCTGACAAACATTTCTTCTTCTTTCTTCAACAGCGATGATTTACGTACCGCAAACATCATCTGTGACTCGCAGGAAGGCGTTACATGTTTGGTGATTGATCGCGAGACGTTCAACCAATTAATATCGAATTTGGAAGAAGTGAAGAATCGGTACAGCGATGAAGGCATCATTGAGCGAAGAAAGTGAGTAAATCACAATCAATTGAAGTCTCGCAATATTCATAGTGAGAACTGGAATGTTTTTCAAGAAAATTTAATTGCGGGAGAAGTGCTGTCTGTAAGTGATGTAGTTCAACTCATTGTTTATCGATGATTGAAAATGAAAGTTTTGTGAAGTTTTCTGGTTCGTTATAAACCAATGTGATTCTTTGATTGTCGGTCTAATTGCAGTTGAACTCCAAAGTTTGCAATGCAAAACCTTTGAAAGAAAGTGTTTTTTTTTCTACAAAGATCAAATTTGTGTTTAAAAGCTACGAAATTTTCTGGATCTTTTGTCATTATACACCTTTGTATCTCGTAACCTTAAAGAGTGTTAAGACACGGAGGTTTCCAAAGATTACTGTGCATGTTTTATGCACGAGATTCCAAAGTTTTTGCAGGGCATTCAAGTTCAAAGTTGTTTATTCAAAAATCCGTTATCCAGTTCAAAAGTTTTCTATTCAAACTTCGAACAATCATGCAAAATCTATTTAAATATAAGAAGAATACAGATTTCTGAGTGAATCAACTAACATCACTTGCAATTAGTGCGATATTCCATAAGCAACCCCGCACACTCGTGAAACACATTCAAGTTTAGCTGAATTCTAAGAAAACAACTTTTATTCCGAGCTTTGTTATTAATCAAGTTTCCGTTTGATTCAAAAACCTTGAAATATTTTCCAATCAATTGCCTAACAAGAACGGTTTGGATTGGATTGGTAAGACGAAGTAGAACAACTGCCGAAAATAACTCGAATTAACGGTAATACTCGTTCTCACCACACAAACAATTCAATTACAGAATCAACGAAGAATTCCGCGATGTCCAGTTGAACGATTTGCGAGTCATCACGACCTTAGGCGTCGGTGGTTTTGGACGCGTCGAATTGGTGCAGATCCAGTCTGACTCAGATCGATCGTTCGCGCTGAAGCAGATGAAGAAAGCACAGATCGTCGAGACACGACAGCAGCAGCACATCATGTCCGAAAAGGAAATTATGGCCGAGGCGAACTGTGATTTCATCGTTAAGCTGTTCAAGACGTTCAAAGATCGCAAATACTTGTACATGCTGATGGAAAGTTGTCTCGGCGGTGAATTGTGGACGATTTTGCGTGATCGAGGGCACTTCGATGATGCAACCACTCGATTCTACACGGCCTGCGTGGTCGAGGCGTTTGACTATCTTCACTCGCGGAACATCATCTACAGGTAGCTGCGACATGCGCACAACTTTATTTGTTTATTTACGACTTTATTTGCAGAGATCTTAAGCCCGAAAACCTTCTTCTCGACGTGACTGGCTACGTCAAGCTGGTCGATTTCGGCTTCGCGAAGAAACTGCAGAGTGGAAGACATTTCAAAACATGGACTTTCTGCGGAACACCAGGTTTGCGTGGAATAATTGCCGGCTGGTTGCGTTTAATTTCACTTTCCGCATTTCATTTCAGAATACGTTGCGCCTGAGGTCATCTTGAATCGCGGTCATGACATTAGCGCCGATTATTGGTCGTTAGGGGTTTTGATGTTTGAATTACTGACAGGTGAATACACCATAACTGTCGACCTTCCGACGTTTGCTTCAATTGTTTTCGTTTCAGGTACTCCTCCGTTTACCGGCCCGGATCCCATGCGGACATACAACATCATCTTGAAGGGAATCGACGCCATCGAGTTTCCGAGAAACATAACTCGCAATGCCACAGCTTTAATCAAGAAATTGTGTCGTGATAATCCATCGGAACGATTAGGCTATCAGCGAGGTGGTATTCAAGAAATTCAAAAGCACAAGTAAGAACTCGTCGACTGTCGATCGTTGATCACGCTAACGTTTCTCTGCTTCCAGGTGGTTTGATGGCTTTTACTGGGAAGGCTTGCGAAGTCGTGCGTTAACACCGCCCATCCTACCAACCGTTAAGAACGTCATTGACACGGCGAACTTTGATGACTACCCGCCAGACGCCGAGAACATGCCACCCGATGACTTGTCCGGTTGGGACGAAAACTTTTAATCTTTTAGATTTTTAAAAAAAAAACTTTTTAATGTTTTTCTTCTTGTGTAAATTTCCTGCTTATTATTACTGTTTCTAATTCCTGTAACCGCGCTATTTAAATCAAGAGCTTCTAACAATTTTTTTGTATGAAAAAAGAAAGAAAAATATGTTTCTTAAAAGTTTCTTAAATAAATATTGGAAATAAAAGTTTAAACGTTGTTAAATCACAGAGTCTTCCGCTTTAATTGAAGGTTTGCTTGGGATTTATTTCAATAATTTTGTCTTTTTCCAGTTGGGCGTTTATTGAAGTCGAATTTTAGATCTTCGCTGTTATAAGTCAAGATCAATTATCAACTTTTTTTTATAATTGGTTTTGATTGTTTTAGACCAGAATCTGATTGGAAGACAAAATATCTTTCAATGGATTGAAGCGAATGTTTTATTAGTGTTTGGAAACTCGCTTCAGCGTCTCTTCAGCGTCTTTGACCAACAAACATTGCCTTCAAAGCCTTATAAAAAGAAATATCAAGTCGAAGTTATTTCCAGTCTTGAAGTGAAGATTCTGCCGAAAAGTCGAACCGAAGGTTCTTGATTTCTAGTCGTGAAATACTTTCAGTGTTCTAGTTCAAAGTTTGAAGAAAATTAATCAAGCTGAGAAAAATTTTAAAACAAGAGAATTTCAGAAACTTTAAATTTTAACGGTTTTTAAATATTCAAACAATTTCCGATCCCTGAAAATCCTCAAACCAGTCGCCGATCTCTGAAAACTCCAGTCGAGGTTCAACCTTCTTAGTGGAAAAACTTGAAGTGAAAGATCGAAGTATTTAATAATGGCAGAAGTAGCAGATCTTGATGATTTCTTCGCGAAAAAAGACAAGAAGAAAGGCAAAAGCAAAAAGTCGTCGTTCCTGACCAGCGAAGAACTGACAAAGCAGCTTGAACAGTCAGCAAAAGAAGTCAGAGAGCAGAGTAAGCAAAAACCTGCCAAAATAGAAGAAGAAAGCGAGCAGCAGATAACAACTCCAAAGGTAAGCGGGTTGATTGCAACACCCTTGTAGTCATCGATCACTGTAAATGTTCCTTGTAGGCCGACGACGAATGGAAAGAACGAGAGGAAGAGAGACCTACTGACTTGTCTAACCTAAAATTGAAGACACTTTCATTAAATCAAGAGAAAGAAAACAATCAAAACTCTGGCATTGACTACGACAACGATAATTCCCACTTCGACGGCGACAACTCGGAAAACCCATGGAACAAAGCAGGTAGCGCACCGAAACCAGCGCCAGTCGCCAGGCCAGAGGCCGTGCAACAGAAAACAGGAATCTATCAGCCACCGTCGATGATGGGCAGCGCCCAGAAGGCTAGACTCAATCGCAAGAACGCTCCAGACTTAAAGAACCAAGAGTTTTTCCCGTCTCTCGGCACAGAGAAGCCCGCCGAGCCCGTCCGGATCAACAAAAAGGACGGCTTCACAGAAGTTCAGCACGGGAACAAGTTCCAATCTGCCAACGCTGGCACCGTGCCCGTCAGCTTGGGTAACGCTTACTCGTCTCTGCTTAGCGACTCGTTAGATAGTTAAAACAATTCGAATGAAGGGTGTCGCGGGCACGACGAAGATAGTGTGTCCCAGGGACGATCGACTGTTCTAGATCATTCAAAAAACAACAACAAATCCGCTTTTAGTCTTCTCGTGAAAAACATGGAAGAAGATGAGAAACGCGATTTTTCTACTTTCACTATAACAGGCGGTGCAACAAAGGCAGTTTCTTTTGTTCTCGCTTTCTTTTTTTGATACAAATCTTTGTTAAGTGATTAAAACAAATTAAATTATCAGTTATTTGGCATTGAAGAATAAAGAAAATCTTTTCCCAAGAAAGCTTTGTTACTAAGGGCTTTGGTGGTTTCTTAGAAGTGGGCGGTGTTGTCATAAGATAAAACCTCTAGTGAGTAAAGTTGTCTTTGTAAACTCAGATTTTTGAATGAAAGATGTTAAATAAAGGGCTTGATTAACACAACAAAGCTTTTATGTAGATTAAAAACTAAGAATAATACAAGCTTCACTGCACAAACCATAGCGACATGTTGTAGATGGGCCAACTTCTTTCATTTCTAAGGATATGAAATTGACACTGTGTTTATTGTGCAATTCTTTTGTTTCAAGTTCTACTGTTGGCCACAATTGCGCAGAAACGTGTCTTCAACGGTTGCCACGTGTATTTCCATCTGGAATTTCTTCGTAAACAGCTGTACATCTAGTATAAAAACGTCTGCTTGCATGAATTTCTTATCAATCATAAATCGATCATTAAGAAGACTTTAAACATCGATTTTGTTTCTATCAAATTTATTTTCTAAACGTCTACTTTACAGCATCAATGCTCAGTCAATTCCTTGAAAAACTCACTCGGGTCTAAATCCTGTTCACTGCAACGACAAAATATTTCAGTTTATGCCTTGTATTCGAGATCGTCTTTGGCCAAAATGTTTGGGACCCTTTGAGACCTGGTTTGATATCGTTTCTCGGGAGTATCGCGGTAGTCGTCGATGAAAGGCAAATTCAAGAGCTTTTCGGGGAAGTTCTTGAGCAGGTAAACCCAGCATTGATGGGTGTCGGTGCCAACGCTAATGTCTTGCACCTTGCGGTCGTAAAACTGCGGATAATCCTCGAGAAAGTCGAGCTTAGCGAGCATTTTCTCATCGACCGAGAAGACTTCCCCCTTCACAAAGTTTCCTAGAATTTCAATGCCCACGGGATCAGATTATGTTGCTTTAATGTGTAAACATGGAATTTACCAGTGTCAGGTCGGTTTAGCAGGAAAGGGATGTTATATCGTGTACCTAGGGCGGCGAGATAAGATTTTACGACCGAGACAAACATGAAACTGCATCGTTAGCTACTTATGACCAGCGGGTACTTCTTCGCGGTCGATCCTTCGCTGATGAACTTGGCGACACCGTTCTCAAGATTAGTTAACCAGTGATAGTTCGGTTCGCCCCGTTTTAAAGTCCCGTAGACGAAGACTTTAAAAAACTGTGAGTTTGCCATCGAGAACGACGATTAAGCGACTTGATTGGACTTAATTCCCTCGAATGCTGGCTATATCAAAGTCAGTGGTTTATTAAATGCCACTATTTAATCTCTCTCGATTATGTATTTGCCACGATAAAAAACAGTCAAACGAGAGCGAGCGAGTGAAACACTTGAGAATGCTTTTCAACAGGTCGCTATGTAGATAACCAGGAATATAGAAAAGTGCGGATCGTGGTGTGTGTGAGAGATATTTTCAGAGGCCGGCAGTGTTTGGCGTCTCGAATATCCGCCGATGCTCAAAAAAGTGAGTCATGTGCGCATAAAGAATAAACAACGAGGGAGAAGATTCTAATATTTGTGTAGCATGAAATAAAACATATGTTGATGTGTCGGACAAGTTGAGTCGGTAGTGCTGTGCTCGAACAACATTAATCTGGTGAACATTTCCTTCGATTGTGTGCACCGACTTGTGATGAAGTCATTCGGTCGCTCTCACAGAATCTTGCATTTGAGTTTCGTAAACTCCGTGAACCAGAACAGCCCAAAAGCTAACAAATGTTGCGAGTTTTGAGCTAAACTCGGTGAAGTTCCGACATTTTTTGGGACTGAGACGTTGTTGCGTGGAAAAGTTCATTGAAGTTATGTGAAAATCATAATTAAGGAGTGTGCTGTTTATGTTAAATGTACTGAAAAAATATGGAACAGTCGTTGTAGCGAGTTCAGTTCGATTTAGGCAGCAGGAAAAATTCGAGACATGATCAAAATATCAATCAAGCTTTAAATTTAGCATACAATCAAATCAAACATCGAGCCAAGACTGCGTTTTAAACAAAATATAATCATCGATTAAATCGACAATTCTGGAGACAAACAACCAACGCGGAGGGACAGACTTCTCAGTACAATTCCAACGTTCGGACGAGTTATTAACGATGGCACCGCCGCGAGAGAAGAAATTTTGCTACGTGATCTTAAGCGCTCGAAGGTAGCAACGTTAACAACGTTGAAATAAATCGAAATAACTCGATTAATTCTGTTTTCTTCTTCTTTAAGCCTCGTCTGGTTTCTTTTGACGATTTTCGCAACGATGCTGACGATGGTTTCTCTTTTCACACCGCATTGGTTGATATCGCCGCTTGCGTCAGAGGTCGAGTCTGGCAACCATACAGTTCTGCGACATCCGTCCTTTGGACTCGGCTCCAGATGCATGAAACTGTCGTCTGGAAAATTTGATTGCGCAACATTTTCGGTGATCCAAACTTCAACGCAGATCTTCCCGTTCTTCTGGAAACTGTCGTACATCTTCATGTTCCTGGGATTCATGTTGCTGTCTGCGACGTGCTTTTGCACATTAATCTCGTTTTGCAGACAGTCGTGCTTGGGAAAGTCACTCCACACCCTCACCGGGTCGGTTCAAATCCTTTCTGGAATTTTCGTGATGATCGCAATCTTCCTTTATCCAATCGGATGGACCATTCCACGCATCAGTTCAGTCTGCGTTGACATCTCGCCTTACCATCCTGGCGAGTGCAAGCTGGGCTACTCATTCTATTGTGCTATTGCTGCGATTGTTATGGCATTTGTCTGCGGCATCTTGAGCCTTAAAGCCGAACAAGCTTCGATGAACCCCAACATTAAACGGCGAATCGAAGAAGGCAACGAACGTCTTGTCTTCGCACCTTAAGCAAGGCAGCTTTGAAATTAAGAATCTCTCTAACCGTACTCTTAGTATTTCATCCAACACCATCTTCAAGCAGCAGTGACAATTCCTGATTACACTCGATTGAACAGATCACAAGCAACTTCTAGTAAGAAAACATTACTAAGAGATAGAAAAACTAGACAACTAATGTCTTGTACCAACTCATTATGAATCTCTAAAGTCTCAGCTACTTGTAGACAGTGTTGATCCATCTATTAACATTCCCCACAAACACAACATCAATGCTAATTAACAATAACGCCATCATACTCATTCAATCCAAAGATAGTTTTAAGAACTTTTTGTACTTCAAAGTGAACTAATCATGAATAAAATTAAAATTTTTCAAGCACCAATTAAGACTTTTTTCCCGAAAACTTGTCACTCAGTCCCAACATGTCCCAAGAAGTCGTTTTCAATTAATGTTTCAATACGAAATTTTATTTTCTCTCAAAATTTGTTACTAAGTCGTGCGTAGCAAAACTTTACCTCGAGTCTTCTGATGATATGTATTGTGATTAAGTCACCTATTCGATAAAAGTCAACTTCTGACCGTCTAAATACAACATTAAATTTGATTTAAACAAGGAATGATTTCATCGATGGTTGAATAAATAATCAGAAATTATAAAAAGAAACATAACAAGTGTTTGAACCGAGTCTCGAACTAAGGCTGTACACAACACGATCGATAAATGAGCAAATGAGTTTTGAACAGATGCGTTACAATGCTTCTTATAACTCGTCGTGTTTCGGTCCCGAGAACTCTTCGTGGGAGATATAGCCGTTCTTGTCCTTGTCTTCGTGCTGGAAGATTTCTTCCACGAGCTTGTCGTGTTCTGCCAACATGTTCTTAATCTCATCGGAGTCTTGTCCTTCGACTGCAGTCATTTGTTTCTTCAAGTATCCGCTGACCTAAAGTAAATTTGGAGTTTTAATGTCAGTGTTCAGGGACGTGCAGTTTGTTTGCACGAAGATGCAGTTTGGTTTCAAAGTTGTGTAAAAATCTTCGAAGACATCTCAAAGAATGTGCAAGTTTTTTCCTTAAATGCTTATAAGACTCGACATCAATGTACCTCATCACGGCTCAGCTGCTTGTCGGCGTTTTCATCGATTTCCTTGAAAACGTTTGTGGTTGGTGGTGAGTCGCCGATGTTGACGAGTTCAACGTCGAACAAAAGAGTTGCGCCACCTAAAATTATAATTAATTAAACCTCAATTTGATTGAACCAGCATTCAACAAACCTGGGATGACGTTGCCAGCACCGCGGTCGCCATAACCGAGGCTTGGTGGAATTGTCAACTTTCTCTTTTCACCTGAAAATTTAAAATCGTTTAAAAACACTTCGATTAAACTCGATCTGGAACTAACCGATGCACATGTCGAGAAGTCCTTGGTCCCATCCCTTGATGACTTGTCCTGCACCGAGTTGGAAGGTAAACGGTTGGTCTCTGTCGTAGCTGCAAGAGAAAACTTTTTAAATTCCAAAAGTTCAGGACGACATGAAGCAACCGAAATAGAAAATGACAAATTAATGACAATTGTGCTTATGATAATAATGACGACGACGCCGGTGTTACCTGCTTACGACAATCATTTGTAAACGTAAATGTCTTTTTAAGAGTCAAGAATGAACGAAAATTCTGTTTTTGAAGAATGATGTGTAATCCCTGAAGAGAACCAACAACTGTTGGTAACAATTTACAATTTTCCTGAGTTTTTCTGACGGTTTTGTCACTGTTTGGTGTGTTAGGCTTTTTGGGGTTGTTTTTGATCCCCAAGCGTTACTGAAATATCTCGTCAATGAAATTTTTCATGAAAAAATCGTGAAAGTTTATAAATTAGGTCGACTTTAAGGTCGAAAAACACTTTCCCCAACGTCACTTGGTGTCAACCCCATTTCTAGAAAGAGATCCAGTGAAGGCTTGCTTCTTCATGTTCACACTGATGACGTTTATTTATCTTCATTTTATAGGTAGCATCGTAGATGGTGCTTCATATCAGCAAGACGGGGCTGTGCAGGTTTTATTTTTCATGTAAAATCATAAATTAAGTCTTCTATTTCATGTTCACCCTCGCGATGTGCGCCTCCAAGTGCTTCTTTAAAAGCGAAAGCTTCATCTTTTTTCTGATCTCACAGAACCCGGCTTCGAATCCATAAATATAAATTCTCAACCCTTTGAAGCAGAGAAAAAATCTGCTTCATGATAAATGCTTGTTTCATGCTCGGAAAATGGAAACATATGTAGTGCCTCTCGCCTTTTTATGTATCGACATCTCGGGTTACACGTGAGCCAAGGAAAGTTAACCGCTCCGAATGTGGTTTTAAAGTGTTAAAAAATACTATCAAGGTTCAGGAGTCAGAAGGAGATAAAAAGAAAATCATTTGGCAAATGTTTATCATTTATTTATAAACTGAAAGTTGCGGGTGAGTCGAGAGTTCTGGATCTGCATACAAATTCGCCGACAGACGAGAAGAAACTTCGATGCAAATCCGACCCAGTGAAAACAGCAATATCGAGACACGATTGTAAAAATCGTTCTTTGTCTCGGTACAAAACATGGTCTCCGGCATGAAAAATTTATGATGAACATCGAGGTGAACACAGAAAATTCTGTCATTGAGGTTTCGTATCTCCGAAGGCCAAATTTACTTCCGGTCGCGCTTTAAGAACGACTTGGCAGTGAACGAAAAATCATGTCAAGCGGGAAATTATCTTCAAATTGAACATTTTGTCTTCAATCGATCGTTTAATAAGAATTTGTTCTCGTTTTTATCGATTTCATAAAAGCGGGCTCTAAACACGAGAGTTCAGTGCTGGGCAATAAAACTAACAAATTTAAATGGTTCTACTCGCTCTGGAGATATCTCGAAGATGGTGATGGCGATTTACGTTGGCGATAAATTTTTAAATTGTTGCAGGAAGAAGGGATGGAGAGTAAAATCGCATCACGACGCCAGAACAAGTGGAAAGTCTACTTCCATGCTTGAATAAAACAACTCGGACTATAAAATTTAATGAAAGTTTTCCGCTTTTCATCTCGATAGCGTCTTGAAATAATAATGTAATTGCGCGAGTTTCATTAGTTCTAGTTGCTTTTCTAGTTTCATTTTAAATAGCTCAAGCGTTTAATCAATTTAAAATTCAGAAATTATTTTTCTAGCAAAAGGTGCACTAACGCCTTATCTCGTGATGCAGAAATAAACACGAGAGAATACGTAAATAAGTGAATGCAACGAGACTTTCGGTGTTATTTTGTGAAAATATTCACTGCACTTCGGTTATTCAGCGCATAGAACCAAACATGAACACGTTGAGCTCCACTTGCTACTTTCTCGTGATGAATTAGAAGCTTGAAAATCGCTTAACTCAACAAGTCATAAAAATCCGGCTCCAATTGATGAACATATCGCGTCGATGTTAATAAATAATAAATTTATGTTTGTTTGGCAATAAAATTTTGACACATTTTTCATCACAAATCCTTTATAAAAGCATATTTTCATGTCTCCAGATCCTGGCTGTCATATTTAACCTTCCCTTTAAGGATGCAGGAACTTTTTACCTCAAAAATAATCGCTTGTTGTTCGTGATATAAGACCAGAAAGAATTTAACGACAGAAGCACTAAATTAAAAATTCATTCCGATGCCTTGTTCTTTTACAGCATTTTTTCCCCCTTCTTCGGGGTTTTCTTTGTCAAGACGAAAAAATTTGGTGACACGAGATATTGTGGTTTAGAATGTAAAGAAAGCATGCATATTTACACTGAGATTCATAAAATTTACATGGTTTCTTAAAGAAGACGATGTTGCCGTTCTTTAAGTGCTGGAAAAGTCGCAGTGACCGAAAACGTCATAAAGTGAGTTCTTACATTAATTATTCACCGTTATTGGGCCATTACTTCTGACAACGTCACCTCCGAAAGTTTTATGTCGTCATTTTTCTGTGACACCGACGAAAATCGCGCAGCATCGTGAGACATGAAATCGTGAATTCAGCTTTAATTTGAATTTAGGCGCCATTGTTGGAATGAATATGCTCCAAATTACTTTCACGATATCCAAATTGAACACAAATCGATGGAAACATGACTCAGAGAGAAATTATCACCTCTACGAATTTCACGAAACTCCCGGAAGAAGAAGCGAAGAAGCGACTCTTTGTGATTTTATTTTGATCAGGGAAAGTTGACTTGGAATGCAAAACTTTATGGAAAAGTTTAAGAAAAACTTGCGGCCCTTAAAAGAGTGAAGCTACAGACAGGGAACGATTGATTAAGTGTCTTGAGCCGTATTTGATTCTGACACTATCAGTTTGATGTTGAATTGTATTTTATAAAAGGATTTTTTTGGGTGTCTTCACTTTGAATCTTTAAAATCAAAGAATCCTTTGAACTAGACATGCTTACATGAGAAAACTCGTCAAAAGTCCAGTTAATAAAGACGCAACTAAGAACTTTTAAAAGTCAAAGTTTAAGTTACCAAAATAAACCAACGAAATTTATAAAATAATTTAAAACTGCCGCATCAAGTGTAACTGCTTGAAAAAGTTCGTAAAATAATTTCGACACTTTAAAATCATAATTCGCGAATTTTACGCTGCAATTTCTCAACAGATGTAGTCATCATCATCATCATGTCGTTTTAAACCATTCAAAATTGCAAGACTCTTGCGTAACATTTTATAACCAGTAAGCAACTGGTAAACAAACATTAAACTGGAATTTTAACTAGATTCATCGGATCTTCAATTATAATTTTAAATGTCAACCCTGAATCACACCATTCACGCACTATTTCCACCAAAAAGTAATGACAAAGCCTTGATCATGTGTCTGCAGTGATTGCAATAAGGAAAAATAATCAAAACGAAACGTGATCCTTTCGGTTGCAAAACGTTGCTAAATCGCAAAAGGATGATTTTCTGGTGTTTATTTACAGAATTACAAACACATCTGATGCCTTGGCTTGCCTTTATTTAATTATTTATAAAAAAGATTTCTGCTTTTTGATAATAATTTTATCATAAAACGTTGCAAGCGCAAAAAAACTTGTTTGTCTTTCCCCTCAACATTTCCAACTTTCTCGATGATGGCGCAACGACTCTTTAATAAGATTTAAGTCTCGAGATTGGTATTTCATTCCAAAGACTGGCAAAAACCATCGCACGACATACAGTGCTTTCGGATGAAGAGATTGCGATTCTTTAAGAGACACTAATTTCCGGTAAACTTTCCTTCGCTTCGTTTGATGCGTTGCATCAAGTGACACTTCCGGCATTTTCAAAAGGTTGGGAATTTCATAAATTGTCATTCATTTACGTTATCAACATGTAGCAAAGCTATAGCAGCTCAACATGTGCAGGTACGTCGACTATGTAAATGCAACATGTCAAGAGCGTCTGCTTAGGTCGATGCCGATTACCGCACAAGTTTCTGGACGACTGCAGCACTCGAAGAGTTTTAATTGAATTCATTCGAAGTGGTGCTTTTAAAACGCCTGTGAACAGGTAGTTCTACTAAGAGAGACTTTCAGAACCCTAAACAAGCATCTCGGTTCGAAGATGTCATTGGCATGACAAAATTTTCACGTTTTTCTTAAATATTTGCCAAGCAGACCTTTTTAGAATGAGACAATTAATCCCAACTTTGAACACGAGGAGCACGTTCCGCAATTATTATTATTTTCGTAACCATATTGGACAATTTTCATTACCTTCTCAAGCGACGAATAATTTCTTTTTCATAAGCGACACTCAAGCGGTTGCATTTGACAAATGAAAAGTGGAGAAAAGGGAAATTTGAATCGAGAGTTGGTTTTGACGTGAGTTAAGTCGTTAATTTGATTTGGAAAGGTTTGCTAGACGTCGAGTGCGAACAAAAACATTTGGATCCTCCAAGAAACGCATTAACATTAATTATTAAAGCACAATTTTTACCATTTACGCAATGCAGACACACGAACGTCATAAAAATCTGTAGTGAAAACATTCATTGAAGCAAGTCAGAACGTTATTTATGAAGTGCAATGAATTATGGATGCAATCGCACATGCACAAAGCTTCGGTGTGTGGATGAAAACAAAAGGGAAATTTAATTTATGAGAAGAAAGTAATTTATAGTCATCGCAATTTCTGCGCCTTTGCATGGTGAAATCACGGAACTTTCTGCGTAAGGCAGCGAAGGATTGTAAGTTATTAGTGCCAGCTGTTGACGGCTGACAACAAACTAACCTGGAGTCAAACTTTTTGCCATCGGTGAGTGTTCCAGTGTAGTGCATGGTCAGCATATCACCGCTTTTCGTTTTGGAAGTGCACTCTTCTGGCTTGTAGACAGTTTCTATATTCAGGTCAGCCGGTGTTTCACAATTAACTGCTACGACTGCCAAAAGGCATGTAATTAAGATACATTTCGAAGACATCTGAAAGAAAGTGATGAGAAGAGAGTTAGAAAGGTGATAAATTTGTAAGCGATAATTTGATAAAACAGAACGGAATGCGTTCGTTTAAGTGTCGAAACGAAAATGGACCGGAAAATGTCGGTTGAATGAAAGAAAAACTGTTGTGCGAAACATTGACGAGCGTGAAGTGTATGTGAAGTCATTGCACAACAATGATGACTTTAAAATTTCACTTTCACTAGTTGCCACCGATTTGGTTGCCATTTAACTTTATTCGTGAAAAAAACAAGTAAAGACTACACGGATATTGCAGCAATATTGCAAATAAATTAACGACGCAAAATAAATTATTCCGGTTTGTGCCTGACAAACCGAAAACCACGCAATTGTGAAATGGTAATTTAATGGAATTTCCACTGCAAACTTTATTAAATTGATTGATTATAAGATTGATTGTGATACTCAATTTTTGATATTCGGACATCGTCAGGATGTTCATCTAATAATTTTTAATGCACGTTGCATTTTTGATTCATCGATCAACGTTGACCGCGCGAATGATTTCGACGTTCGGTCAATTTAACATCGTTGCGAAGCTTTTTCCAGCATCACAGTTCAGCGCAACCACTACTTTTGGGACTCGTTATTTACTAATTATTGGAACGCCGATAGTTTCACTCGCGTTGGCAGTGCGATGTGACAGAAAGTGATGCATTGGTAAGGGAAATGAGATTCCGCTATTTGTCACAATTGCACATCAGCAATGTTGGTGAAGAATTTATGTTGGCACCATTTAATTCGTAGCTTTGAAACTATCATTATCACGAGCCGTGTGAATTCAACATTGAAACGGAATATTCATGTATTGCAGTGGAAATATTCAAATGCGCTGACTGATAACGCGAGTTCAGGCCTTTGCTGCTTAAAGATTAAGTTTGAAATTGATTTTAAAAT
>JPYR01000014.1:230698-240926 GCA_000775305.1 Belgica antarctica
AGGAGTTGATTTTGGCAAATTTTATTTTGAAAATACCGAGAAACTTTTTGATTGAAAGCACGACAACGAAATTGATACCGAAAATATTCAGCATTTCTGTTGATTTTTATCGACGTGAACGTTCAATAATTCCATCAAAATGTGTCACTTCTCAAAGAATAACATTTTAAACGATGAAAAATGCATATCTACTACACCACAGGAGCAATATTAAGAGAAATCTGAAAAATTTAATTTCGAACTCAGCTTAATGTTTTTATGTAACGATAAACAGTTCAGGAAACAACACATTTTCAAACACAATACTGCCACCGTTTATTTATTATGGAAACACGAATCAAGCAAATACAAAACTCTTTTGCATTCTTCTGTCTAACCTTTTTCCTTTACAAAATAATTTTAACTAATGAATATGTGAAGATGCTTTCGAGATATTGCTTTAATCATGCACAGAGATAAATCAAAGCTGTTTCCAAATAGTGTTCGACAGTTCCAACAACAAAATATGCTTTTGTATCCTAAAATCTCTTTTAAAATGCTACTAAGAAATCCAAGAAATTAGGAAGAAGCTTGATGTGAGCTTTTGGGTAAAGACAAAAACAATTGAAGACGTTGTGTTGAAAAAGCTTGACGGAAGTTCTTAAGTTAGGTGAGTGGACGTTGTTATAGGATTGTAGAAAGCCTGCATTTCCGTCGCGTTGAAAGACTAAAACTCTGCCGAATTCTAAGAATATTTCATGAAGATGGACGCTATCTACGAACGCCCCCATGATTGTTAAACAAAATAAAATTGTTAAATAAATAATTGTCATTGATGATACCCATTGAATGAATGTTTTTCCAGCTGTTGTTAAAAAAAAACACACAAAAATATGCCACCTAACTTAAGAACCCAGCAACTCCTAAATTCAAAGCTAATAAATAAAAATGTTGTTTTTCAACAAAGATAACTGATAAAATCAAAACGAAATGCAAACTGCTCATGTTACGTCTTAAAATAACCTTTAAAGGAGTTCCTGATGTAATTTTGTAAATTTTAATTTAAATCAGCAAGTATTTTTCTCAAGACATTCGTTGAAAGAATTCTTTTAACTGAAAACTTCTTTTAATTAACGAGAACTTTTATAAACGTTTTGAGCGGAGTAATTGTTGATTAAAGTTCAAGTGAAATTATCGAATCGATGCAGGGTTAACATTAGTAAAGAATCAGAAAAGGCACAACACTTGGCAAACGACACGAAAGTTGCAAAGCAACATCAGAAATTCTCAAAAACCAATTTTGTTTACTTTCAAAACCAAAAAAGTTATTTTTTAAAGTTGACAAAACTTTTAAGAAAACGCTTCAGTAGAATCGATTTTAACTCTTCTAATTCTAAGAAAGGATAGAATTCAATTAAACAACGATGATCTCTAAAATTCGTATGATAGCTTCTAGTCAGATCTCGGTTGAAGATAAATTAAACTTAATTTCATTTCTACCTTTTAATTTGAAAGTCGGAATTGGCAAGTCTTATTGGCTGCGAAGCCCTTGAACGTTTTGAAATATGTTCTTAGGATTCTCTTGTCATGATTTTGACTTTCTATTAGGTTACCAAATGTTATTATTTGAAAAGAAATAAAACGAATGACTATAATGTAAAAGATAATAGCACAGAAGCTTTAATAAAACTCAAAGAATTTGAAATGCTTGTTTCGATATTTTTCTTACAGTGCACAACGCAAACCTTCTCTCTTCCAGCGCCGCTCTCCGAGCTGAGTTTTCATTGATGATTCTCTTTTCTCATCGTTGCACGATCATTCGTTTTAACCACTGTACGCAGATCGGACGTGTCCATCGAGTTTCTCTGCTGGCTTTTTTCCCTGTGTTGTCTTCTGTTAGTGCAACATTTGGCAGAAGTGTAAAACACTGTTCAATCTTTTATACTCCAATCGAGAAAACGAGAATCAAAAAGATGCGATAAGTGAAAAATCGAGACATGAAAAAGTTTGGTGTTTTGTTTTGTGCAAAGAAAAGTTGTAAAATATATGAATGAGTTGTATGAAAAAAGAATCAAAGTTGTAACAATAGCGTTGGCTTTTTTGTGAGAGTTTTCACAATTAAGAAAAGTTTTTTCGTGAATAAAAGCAGCGCACAAGAGTCAAACATGAATGAACGGAACAGATTTGTGTTGTGGCTGGTGTTGACCGCCGTTTGCAGCGTTCACGGATACTCAAGTAACACGATTAAGGATTACCAGAACAAGGAATATTTGTTGTCAACGGCGAGCGTCGTCAATAAATTCGAAGACAATGAGATAAGAGGTGAGTTTCTATTTACCTTTGAGCAAGCCAGATAAACGCGACAGAAAGAAAGAAAAAAAAGTTGGAACAACAATTTAGCTTCTTTGTTAGACAATTCGAAACTTTACAGTTGGGTTACGCGAGACCCAAAGGTGAAATCTCACTCGCAGTGTTCATTTAGAATTCAAGCTTTTCGAATTCATTATGAACAACAAAAATAAAATAAAATATAAAAGATTTATACACTGTGGTTGAGTGTATATTACATTTGAAATGCGATGAAATGTTGAAAAAAACTCCCACGCAAGACTTCAGTGTGTTGAGGCTGGCGCTGTTGCGAAACCGTGTAGCGTTTTTCTTTATATCTGCGGCCACAAACGTTGTCAAAGTGGTCGTGGTGGAGATTTGAAGACAGTTTTTCCGAGAAATCAACATTCAAACCACTTGTTGTTTCTCTCATTTCAATTTCTCATGAAATTTCAAGCACGTAGAAGAATTTCTCAAAATCAGACAGCAACAAATGTAGCGTCGAATTATAATCTCGACGGGTGAGACGAAGCAAAGTGTCAAATGATGCAATGAAACTCGTAAAGTTGCAGTATCAGCTTCTAGGAAAGTGAACCTGATACAAAGCAACGCTTTATCAGCAAAACAACTTGAAACCGTTGTGATGTTATCAGTTTGTGTTTTTTGATAGCTTATCGCGAAATCATTTTCACCTAGGTTGAAATTGTTTTTCTCCTTCGCAAATTGATAAAACTTCAAATGAATTCTTTAAAGCTCAGGTTATGTGTCTCAAATGCCTGCATGAAATGTGCAAAGAACTTTGTTTAATATTCTCGTAAGCATTTCTCAAGTTTCGACTCGGTTTCTTTCGTGCGGTGAATAAAGTTCGGATTAATCCAAAACAGATTTTTTTTTGCTGCTCTGTGATTTTACGTCAAATCAGAGCTTATCAAGACATTGTGGTCACTTTTCGGCTAAAAAGCTAAAAATAGCAGTGGTGAAATCTATTTGGATAAGTTTAAAACTGAAAATTTTGCGTTTTGTCGTTAAAACCACGTCATGTCAAAACTTATCAAGCGACTTTGGTTGCATTTACTATTAATAGTGCCAGAAATCCTGCGATAGCTATAATTGAAAGCTGAGCTAGTAATTAAATTACTGATCGAATCTAACGCATAAGGAATACGAACTGGAAGGTTTTTTCAATTCCAAAGGTATAATCAAAGAAAAATTCGCTGAAACAGCAGAAAGTTTTGAGTCAATGTTTGTTCATTTTCTGAATTTACATTTCTGCATTAAATTATCGCACACCGAAGCTAGATTAGTTCGTTAGCATTTAAATTATCGTTTATCGTTGAAATCAGCTCTATCTCACGATCAGATAAAGGTGACTTCTGAACGGCGAAGACTTCAACGCCATGCTGCGCGCAGAAATATTTATTAGTTAATTAATATCCCAAATGATGGAGAAACCTCCGTTATGGGTCAATAAAGTCGAAAGATTAAGAAAAAACTACTTTTCATTCATTCATAAAAAAAACTTAACACAAAAAACTTCTTTCTCGAAGCTTTAATCTTAATCACCAGCCATTGATGAAGATGAAAGAAAAAGAGTTTTTAATGATTCTCTTGTGTTGAATATTTCTCGTGGCTCAACAATATTGTAGCTTAAGCTGCGAATGTATTGCGAGGTTAAGCGCTGAATGAAACGAAAAACTTAAATTCTGATATAAGAAGATTAATAATTATGAAGTCATATCGAAGACAATTGAACGGTTTGAACCTTTCCGCAGGAATTTTTAAGTAGGCGACGGTTCTCAGAGTGTTACAATGCCGGGGTGGAAGGGAATTCTTCAAAATGAGTTATTTGAGATGCTACAATGTGATAAAAAAATCCATCTCAAGGCTTCAGTGTTAGAAATTCTTCCATAATGGTCCATGAACCGTTTCTTTTCGGTGACATGTTCTCTCCCAAGCCCAAAATCTCATATTCAGATAACTTCATCTCGCTATTGATATGCAAATAAACGACTGACTGGAAGTCATCCACTGAATGAAACCCATAAAATCAAAGTCAACTCAAATATGTTCTGAAATCTAGCGGAAATTCGTTCTCTCAAAGATTATTTGGGCTCCAAATGTTAAGATTTTCATTTCTTTATGCTCAAAAATCTGTTTTGTCTTCGTTTCGTTTTTTCATTCTGTACCACTCAAAAGGTTGGCTAAAGTGAAACAAATGGGAGAAGATTTAAAGGGAAACTCTTGGACTACAAGGAGATTTAAATATTGAAAAAGATTCACATCAAATAATGACTAAATCTGTACAAACTTGTTAATCACCCAACAATTACTTCCCCCACGCTCTGCACCACAGCCAGATGGATCTTTTTTCATTCATAAGAAAGAAAGAATAAAAATCTCTGGGAATTTCATCCTGTGTTTTGTTCGATCGCTTGGCTGGTGTTGGTGAACAATCTTTTTCGTTGCTTTTTTATGGCTGAGAAATTAAAAAGAGACATTCGAGACCAACACACATCCAGCGGCGCAAGAAAATGATGAAGAGAAGTAGGTAAAAATATTGTTGAAGACTATTGAACAGCTAGCAATATGTGGATGTATAACATATTGATTTCTTCTTGAAGGTGCAATTCAGACAACAAAAACCTGTTTCTTCCACAGACACACATGCGAGCCCGTTTACTTGAGAATTAATAAGATGCGAATGATCAAGCTGTTGCTGCAGCAATCGTTGAAAAATTCCCACACTTTACATTCTGATCCTTAATCTCGGATGCTGTACTCGATCCTCCGGAGAAAATTGCGTCAGAATAATTGCAAATCCCGGCCTAAAGTAATCCATGCAAAGATTTCCGATCCCGGAGACTTTGCCCAGACATATGCTTCGGCGTATCGAATTCTTCTTGTGAGAAAATCACAGAAATCTCAACTTTTTAACGAGACACTCGGTATCTAGGCTGTGTAACCTGATATTTCTCTTCGTGATGTTTGCTCGCTAAACACTGAAGAAAAAGGATATTTTGAGAGTTCTCGTCTTCAAAAATTCATAAATAATCAAATTGACAGAGAGAAGGTCCATAAACCATTATTTTGTTTCTGAGAAAGTTGAAACGTTCGTTCGTCACAATTCTCAAGAAAACTAAAATCAATTAATGTCGCAAGCGAAAACAAAAACGTTGAGCGAAAATTAAACGACCAGGCGTGCACAGGGTGTTGTCTGTTGAAAGTGTCACAAGAAAATGTGTTTCGGAAGGATTTAAGCGGCGATGATCTTAATCGAGTGAGACATTAGCAAA
The DNA here is from genome assembly GCA_000775305.1 of Belgica antarctica. Lineage (NCBI taxonomy): Eukaryota > Metazoa > Arthropoda > Insecta > Diptera > Chironomidae > Belgica > Belgica antarctica. The sequence goes on from JPYR01000014.1 coordinate 236,299, forward strand.
ATGAAACGGCTTTGTGTTCAGCGGAAACGACAGTTTGACAGTTTTCTTGTAAATAGTACCAAAAAGACATTCGGAAACGCCAATGATTTGCATAAAATTTTTGATAGTTCGATTATCGACATCCCGGAAACTCTCGTCAAAACAAAAACTTTTTATCTCACTTATCAAAATCCGATCAAGCATCACTTGCTAAGCGATCCCATTCTGCAAGTTTCTTTCGTTTGAACTCTTTTCACGCAACTCATAACACTTAAAGTATCACAAATACACAATGACACATGTGTACATGCATGTTTTCTTTGGGCTGCAGCGGGGCATATGTAATAATTTATATTTTAAGAGTTTCAAATGTTAATTGTTTAATTTATTTTCGTTTTTCGAGAAAGAGGCGAAGAGATGGTCGGCCGGTCGCTCGTTTTCTTTTAAGCAAACATTCACGGAAAAGGCAAACAATTCAAATGTTTCAGTTTCTTGAGTTTTTTTCGGGAAATGTGAACGCAAACAATCCGCTTTGTTTATAACTACGGCTAACGGATTGAAATGATCCATTTCTCAATCGGGACACTCGAGATGGCAGTTAACTGCGTTCACACTCCTTCAACTTGTTATCGATCTAATTGACATGGGACCGAGTCTTTATTTCGGAGTTATTGCTTCGAAGACTTCGAAGAGGCAGAAATTAATTGACTGAATGAGTCTCAAAAATATTAATTATTCGTTCGTTATTTCGTTTCTTTCCAAGTTCTGGGTGTATACGGGCGTCTGTGAGCTGCTTCCACTTATGCGCAACAACAATAACAAGTCTCATGTGCTGCTTTACGTCTTCGATTTTTTGTCGCACTCTCGCTGTGAAAATGAACAATCTTTGGGATGGGTGATGAAGGTTGATGAAGGGATCGGTTTGGCTTTTTTGGGTCACGTTTTCAGGGGTTTTAAGATCGAAATTAGGTGTCAAACCTCAATACCATTAGATAATTGCTGTATTTCGGCGTGAAAGATTAATTTGACAGCTGAAATCATTAGTTTTTGTGATGCTGCCAACGAAAATTGTTGGGTTTGGTCAATTTCGGCTTCCAATAATGAGAATGAAGAACAAATTTGTGGAACTCACGAAAATTAAAGCAAAATTCCGTTGAAATTCTACAAAAAGCCGATCTTCTGGATGTTCATTTGGCAAGTGCCAAAAAGATAACCGAATTATTGAACATCCCGGTAATCTCAACAAAACCTTATTAAACAATTTCTGAAATCCAATTCTAAGCCTTATCGTACGACAAACGATCTCCCAGCTTAAGGCGATCATAGAAAAGAATTCCATTTAATGAAACTTAATCCTTTTTCTACCTGTCCTACCCGAGTTAGGTCTCAAAAGCATTTTTCTATCTTGTAAATTTCTGAAACGGATGCCATTAAAGAATTCAAGTGTTATCACTTTACCGAACAAGTTCTGGTCGCTTTCATTTTTTTTTTAAAAGCAAATGCCAATCTTTATGGCTTGCACTTTCGACAATTTATGGCTCTGTCTCGATGTTCGACGAGTTTTCTTCGATTAGTTATGATGTTCAAGGATGCAAGAGGTTGTTTTGCATGAGCCGAAAAGACACAAGTTCATAAAAGTACAGAAAGGCAGGTTGCCTCGAGATCTAACTGCTTTAACATAACAATTGCTTCGGAAAGGAAACTGTATTGAGAGGAAACGAAGAAGACGGCAAACCTGTTTTTCTCCGCTAATTAAAGTTCGACTGGATCATAAATGGTATTATCATTCTCATCGACGACCACAAACGCTTGCCATCACAAGAATTGATTCTGTTTTAGGCGACGCCGAGTGAATAAAGTTGACAACAGCGTTCATCTTGAGCGAAGCCTTTGAAGAAACGCCGAACAAGTCACGTCCCCAAGCTTATCAACTGATGTCGTCAACAATAGTTGAATGAATTTGCCAACACAATTGTTATCGCCACGATCTCGCGCTTCTCACCGATTCAATTCTCAGTTGTGTGATTGAGATTTTTTGTCGAAGTTTCAACACTATCTCTTCATAGCTTTGGTGATTTTTTAGATTAAAGTTTGCAAAGCGTTACAACAACAGCTTAGAAACTAAAAACATTTCAAACACGTTCAAAAGTTGTAAATTTTTCACCGAATATTGACAAGTCTATTAAGATATGGTGTTGCATCGAGACTTGTGTTCAACGTCGATGCTCTCTTTGTATTTTCTTTTATGCACAGGTTTACTCGCTATAGACACGAAAAAAAGTGAAAAATTACAGGAAACCAGACCGGATTGTCGCATACTTTAAAAAAGAGAATAACAAAAAAGCGAAAATACCAAAAGTGAAGCAGCAGGCAAAAGAGTTGCGTAAACTCTTCAATAGCATCGACATTCTTTTCAATATGCTGATCAAGAGACAATTCACCCGCATCAGATAAAGAGTGACAGGATCGCCGAACATGGCAACAGCTCCGCGTACACGCCGCCATTTAATTATTCCCTTTGAAGCAGCTTCAGAGATTTTCGACGATCATTGACATCGACCCATCATAAAATTGGATACGAAAGAGCTATAATGACGATAATTTGAGATAAAAATACAAGCACGTTTCCTTTGAGAGAAATGTGGACAGCAAAGATGGAAAGAAGACAAAAGCAGAGTTAAAAGAACTCAAAGTAACGACAACTTCTCTGCCATTTTCGGTCAACTCGTTCTCCACCGGTTTGGGGTCATTAGGGAAGTTGAGTTACGCGAGAAATGCTTGAATCACTTGAAAAGGCACGGCAAGGTTGAGAAAGTTGGTCTTCTGGGGATGAGTCGCGGCCCTTGGGCTTCAAATTGTTAATAATTGAATTAGTTTTGCAAGATTTCGACTCATTAAGTCTGTGCCCATGGCGAAGCAGCTAATGATGCACCATTAAGCAACTTGAATTTTTATCGACGCAAACTAGTTTGTAATGATCACCAATTTTGCTTTGACGTCACTCATAAATGGCACCATGAAGAACGTATCAAGAAGAATTTTGCGCAATGACATGAATTTGCTGCCACATAGCTTCATTGTTTATGAAATTAGTTCTATGGAGTTCATGAGAATCGTTTAAGCATCGCCTTCTTAACAAGAATCGTTTTGTAATTATTTCGTTCATTTCGTCATTAATTAATTAACGCCGACACATTCTTCTTGCATTCACTCACTTGGGTGATTCTCCGACGACGAAGACGCGGACGTCTAGTTTCAGGCTGTTTGACCTTTTGACATGAGTTACTCATGCGATGGGGTTTTATTATCTCATCGTTAGACATCGCCTTCACATGAAAAGAACAACGGCAAGTCAGTGAAATGTTCCCAAGACGCATTCGTTCGACGTCTTCTTTCGTCGCTCGCCTTTCTTAAATTGATGAAACATGTAAGCGCGATATCGCGTCATATTGATTCAATGTTTGCGAGTGAACTGAGCACTTTAATTGTTTTAAATTGAAGGCGATCAATTGAAGATATCGCCAGAATGGAATGTGAAAATCAATTTAGTTGTGTTGAGTCAATGCTTGGGCGATGATTGTTTGAAATCGGAGCTAGAATTCCCTCCAAATATTGCACGCCACAACGAAAAACGACCCAAACGAGTCATAATTATGATAATTCCAGTAAATTTCGTGATTTTAAACTGTTCAAGCGTCATGGCCGGTGATTTTCCGCAACCCCGGCGTTTTAAACGCCATCGAACCAAACCTTTATCGTTCTCGGCTATGACCATAAACTTATTACTTCTCCCCCGAGCGCTGAGGTTATTTTTCCGTTTAAAACAAATTAATTATACATGGAATATTCTCGCAAAGCAAGAACTGAGTGCAACTGGTATGAAAAAACGTCATTTCCTGAATTCCTCCGGGTTTTTTTCTTCAAACGGAAGTAGCCACTGACACAACATAACATTTAACTCACTAGAACGTTCTCAGATTGTATGCAGGCGTTAAAAACAGGGATGCAAGAAAAAACTCATTCAGTGATGGAAAAAAGATATCCTTAAAAATAAAAAAACGAAGAAGAGGATGGAAATTGAGCTAATTCATTAAACATCTGTTTCCGATACAGCAAAACGTTGAGATTCTTTTTATGGAAATAAGATTCGAAAATAGATAACTTGCCACTGTTCCTTTTTGGTTTTTTGCTGCTTCTTCTTGTTCATAGTTCACACGGTTAACGATGTTGCGAGCGAGAAAAAAATGGAGCGTCGTTCTGATACCGAAGAACGAGATTCTCGATTGATAAGCAGGATAATTTATGGCACTTGGTGTTGTAAACTGCTTTTTTATGTGGCAGATCTTTGAAATTAATTTAAAAATTGTTGAATGTCTGTGAATCAAACAGACTTTGAAATAGTGCAAACGCAACCTTAAAAAACAATTAAAAATAATTAAATGCTGAAAATTACCATGCAACCGCTAAAAAACGTCAGGAAAATGTGGCAATAATTCGTATAAGGTCTAGAACCCCCTTCAAGCAGTCGAAATTATTTCCAAACAACGCCTTTTGTAACTGGAAAGTTGTTTTGACTCGATTTAGGCACAGGAAACCAACTGGAAAAGGAAAACGTAAAGCCAAACATGTTTCGCGGCTTGATTGCAGCG